>JAJTWR010000443.1:105000-120000 GCA_021613335.1 Whitmania pigra | reverse complement strand
CATGAAATTAACCTGAGTGTATTTATTATTATTATTTTTATTATTATTTAATAATAACTTTATTATTATTTATTTATTAGTTTTATTAAATTCAACTTTTTTTAATGCAATACTATCTCCAGTAATAAGTCGCAGTAACTACTATTTTGAAACTGAATATTCGAATATTAAAATGATCCAAAAACAACAAAAAACTGGAAATTTAATTCAAAAACGCTTGAGGAGTCTTCAAAATCTTTCTTTTCAAACGATGGCCCCATTATTTCATAGCTGTCATAATCGTCATCATCGTTACAGGACGATTGTAACATTTATATTAGTAATTCTGTTATATCTCGCGTTGAATCGTAAATGATTTCTTTGAGTCATTATAGACCAACATCTCTCATTCAAGCAACATATTCAGTATATAGCGGCAAAGATCTCTAAAAATATTGGCATAATTTATCGCATACGTTGTTATACAAACATAAAAACAATAATTACATTGCATTATTCACTTATCTATCCATATTTAAACTATTGTAATTTAATTTTAGCTTGTAACAACTCAAGTTGCTCAAAACCTCTACTTAATCTTCAGAAAAATTTCTTAAGTGTTGCTCTTTGTTTGCGATATAATTTTCATATCGATCATACATTTGTAAATTTAAACATATTTTAAAATTCATCAAATAAATAATTTCCATGTGGCCATTCTCACGTATAAAGTAGATCACAGCATGTTGCCTCACCTTTTCGATAGTTTGCATAGTAATGTTTGCATGGGACCCAAGATTTACTCTACTGATCCAACCTTTATACTTTTAAGAAATCTTTATTATTAACTCTAAATAACCATGTGCATTGGTTTAAATTACTTAGTATTTATTACATTATTGGGACATTGAAACGCAATTATGTTCATCAATGGCAATAGAACGTATGTTAGCGGGAGTTTTTCCCTTATGACGTTCCTTTTTTTCCTTTCGGTTCCAACTTGTACTGGTTTTGTGTTTCTGTTAGGGCTGCAGATTTATATAAGTTAACGGACGATTAACGAGTTGAGAAATTTTCGGCGAATAAAATAATTATCGCTGTGATTAATGCGTTAAGAGAATTTTATTGTTTTTAATTTAAAATATTTTTATTGAAAATTTCAAGTCTGTTTTGTTCCTCTAACTCACATTTATTCTTCCTACTTTCGTTTTGCATGCAGGTTGGCCGAGTGGGTTACGTGTCTTCATGCGGCAGTAATTGCAACAATCGTTTTGTGCTGTGTTCGAAACCCAGCCTGCACTACCACAAGCGCCCTTGGGAAGTTGCGCTATATAAATGGTTATAAATAGCGCCTATGACGCTACGCTTCTGGCGATATACAAATGAAGTACAATTACAATTACAACATATGCAAATGCGAGTTTAAGTATAATCGCAGTACGAATTCTCTTACAAGCAAGCAAATACCCATTTAGTGTTGAGGATCAGTTGATGACATTTACCATTTGCAAGCTTTCTTATCATCAACGCTGATGGAGTTGAAAAAAAAACACAAAACCAATGAAGCAGTGCAAATTTGATGCTATTTGATCACTAAGGCCCGTGGTAAATGGATTGCCATAGATGGTTGACCGTCGAATGTAGTAATAGATGAAGGACTGCAAAAAAGATTTTCTACTAATATTCCACTGACTCTGAGGATGAGGAATTGCTTGTGCCACGAAGGAGATCAGTGTCATCTACTGTAGCGAGTGCTTTAGCTCTCTATAGAGCTGAACCGGAGATCGACAAAGTTGGCTAACCGTTGGTATGATGGCTAAACAGCACCATCACATGGCCAAGTTGATAAGCTGGCATTCAAATACCTAGAGATGACAGCAAGCACAGTGCCATGTGAACTTTTATTTTCTTTATCAAGTTGTAAATAACCTTCCTGCATTTAGACAACATAAACATGCTCGTTTGCCTCAGCAACTGGAAGTCTTAAATTACGTGTATAAATACAATTTTTTGATGAAAAGTTGAAGTGTTTTGGGAAATTAAATGAATAATAGGATGGTGCGATAACATATGCGTTAACTACTATTAAATTAATTAATCGAGCGACTAATTTAAAAAAATAATCTATCGGCAGCCATAGTTTCAATAAAAAAAGTAACAAATTATTATCATTGTCATCACTACCACTTATTACTATATTCATAACTTAAATAATGGAATAGATTATTATTGTGATTATTAATGTTATTAATTATTAATGACGCGTATGATAAATATAACAATTATAATTTTATTTCTGTTAAATATTAAACATTATTATTATTATTATTATTATTATTATTATTAATATTATTATTATTATTATTATTATTATTATTATTATTATTATATTATTATTATTTATTATTATTATATTATTATTATTATTATTATTATTATTATTATTATTATTATTCTTATTATTATTATTAATTATTATTATTATTATTATATTATTATTATTATTATTATTATTATTATTATTATTATATTATTATTATTATTATTATTATTATTATATCCAAAAACAAGTGGGGATAAATGAGGTCAAATGTCACCCTTTGAACTCGATGTATTTGTAGATGAAAGCAGCGAGACTGAGGGCTGCAATCGTGTAAATCCAACTGGACATGAACATCAGACTCAGACAGAGAAGAACTCCGAACATGGAGAGGGCCCTGGATGACGACGACGACGACGATGATGATGATGATGGTGATGATGATGACGATGACGATGACGATGATGATTATGATGATGATGATGATCGTGGTAATATTCTAACAACAGTATTTTCATCAACCAGCTTACCAGTGGTAGAACTTGAATCGTGGCCTCCAATTGGGTGTTCTCAGAATGGTTTGAACGGCACAAGCCAGGTTTGTAAAGCAGTAGCACATGAGAAAAAACCTGATGACGTCATTTGAGTGATTTATGGAATAAAATAAAAATATTCTATTCGCATTATTTTATATTCATTAACTTTTTCCGAAAACAGACACAGATGACAAGTAAATCGCAGAAAACATTCTATTTCATTTCAGACACGAGAATTTATCTTCTAGAAGGGTGATATGGTTTAAAATATAAACATATAGCAAATTTCATTTAAAAATCTTGTAAAATGAAATTAAACATCTGAGAAACTCGCATAGTGGTGATTGGGGCAATGAGGTCCACATTAGCCAGCAGCACCCCTAACTCTGCAATGAAACCTGTGAGGAAGAGGGCTCTTATGGGCTCCCCTTTGGCTGAAGTGACAGCGAAAGGGTCTAGAAAGGGTATGATGCCATCCTTGGCAATGGCCTGAAGAAGTCTTGGAGCCCCTAAACAAACAAATAAATTCTTAAATTGTTAAAATCAGGATTATTAATTGATTTAAATAAACAAATTTTTTTAAATTTGTAAATGTGTACTAAAGTTTTTTTGAATGATATTTTATTAAATTTTTATTTCAAAACTCCTCACAAAACCATTACCTTCGCTATTTTTACGAGCATAATCTTCACCACCATCATCACTATCGCTATCGTCATCATCGTCTACATTCAAAACGTCTATATATGGCAAAAACAAACGGAAAGATTTCGTTTATAGAGCATAAAAATGTTCAAAATGCTTCTTCGAAACATGAAAACATTTTTGATCAGAATATTTCAAGAAAAAAAAATATAGATTAAAGTCGACGGTTGACATTGAGAACATGAATATTAATATCATTTATTGAAATGACTTGGGGTCGGCTAACTAGTGTATGTTTTAGAGTAAGTTTATTAAGCAAGTATTCAGTTAACGAAACTGAATGGATATTTGGGCTTCTAAGTTGTTTGGATTCTCGCTGATTGTCAGGTGATTAACGAGAATCCTTTCTACAGCAATAATACCACGTGCATGAAAAAGATACCAAATACAACCAAGTATAAATTTAATTACACTAGCAATATAAACTTAATTAATTTAAAAAACTAAGTTTCCAACAATATTAAACCCCTGCCATACATACATACATACAATGTATAATGTTAATAATGAACAGCCTCTTACCCACAAGACTTTGTAGTCCTGCCCCAAATGTTGAGAGAAAGGACCCCACTGTTATCACCCATGGGTTGGGCCAAGCAAGATGAGCCACAATAAGTCCCCCACCTATGCTTTCACCGATCCTGATGATGATGATGATGGTGATGATGCTGGTGGTGTTAGTGATGATGTTAAAAATGTAACATGCACAGTAAATATTGCTATCAATCAGAATCAATCACATGTCCTGTGAAATTGGATTTATGCACAAATCCGAACGAACACAGACATATGATTACAGATATATGAACACAGATACATGTACAACGACACACAGATACATGATCTCAGTAATATTTTCAACTTGTCTCTGAGTAGATCTCCCTCAACTGTGGCAGCAAAGCAGAGAAGACTCGACAGATCTGCAGAATTACTTGAGGAAAATGAATGAAATTGTGACCAACGGACGCTGACGATATTTACAATTTATTGTTGGAAATCTGAAAATTATGTTAGATTTAATGAAAATCCACTGGATTTCTGAGATAAGAATCGTTTTATTAGCAGGCATCATTCCAATCATTTATTTCTTATCTCACGAAAAACGTTTCTACTTTTGTTTTGAACTAAATCTCATGCAAAAAAAGCCTCAAAACTCGAGCACTATAAAATAACATCAGCAATTAAATAATAATAATAATAATAATAATAATAATAATAATAATAATAATAATAATTAATAATAATAATAATACTAATAATAATAATAATTAATAATAATAATAATAATAATAATAATAATAATAATAATAAATAATAATAATAATAATATAATAATAATAATAATAATAATCATAATAATAATAATAATAATATAATAATAATAATAATAATAATAATAATAATAATAATTAATAATAATAATAATAATATATAATAATAATAATATATAATAATAATAATCATAATAATAATAATAAATAATAATAATAATAATAATAATAATAATATAATAATAATAATAATATCTATCATTATAAATTAAGCGATTATGAGATGTTCAAAAGGCATCAGTCTTCATCCATCCATTCATTACTCCTGCCAATTCAATTCTATTTGTTGAGATTGCCCGTTACGTCCATTGTTTTGTGGCTCAAAATCAAATCCATTTCGTTGAAAATACAGTAAGAAAAGATATTCGAAACAGTTTAATCTTTCCGTTTAAGAGTTTTTGTTTTGGAAAACTATTTTTAGCAGACGAATGAGATGTGAGAAATGAAAGAAAACAAAGAATATAGACAAAAATCATTCGAATTTTAAAGATATCAAAATTTTACTCGTTTTGAAAATCGATTAAAATCGCTTAAAATGATTAAAAGTGAAAAGGATACAAATGGTGGATGTGAAGGCAACTGCTCCTAACGTACCAACCGGGATTGACTTTTGAGCATCCTCAAGGTCACCTGATCTGTTGGATCCTGCCATGATTCCTAAATAAATAAGAAATAAATTATAGCACCAAAATTAAATAAATGAGAAATAAATTGTAAACAGTAATTAAACGAGAAATTCATTATAAAGAATTAGGTTAATCACCTGTGACTGAAGGAAAGAATATCCCGATGAGTACGACAAACGAGGTGGTGATGTCAGCCACAATGTCACCCTTCTTCCGGTCACCCACTTCCCGTTTGCCAACCCTGTTGCCCTTCTCTGAATACTTGCTCCACATGTTTTCTGCAATTTATAACTTTAACACTAACTAATAATCCATATTAAGTCATGAGAGCTGATTAGACGTTTTCAAGTAAATAAACTTCTTTCTTGATGGTAGTGATGACTGCGATTAAGATACTGTTAATAATAACAGCATGCAAACGATAATAAAGTGCAAATAGCGGCATTAAAATGAGGACGTAGTAATGAATTAATAATTAAATTAATTAAAATTTATTTTTATCCAATTCAGGTTCTTCAATTCAACTTCATCTTGTTTTCAAATCCTCATTGAACCCATGTTTCCATTTGAAGGTCACCTTCAATTCTTAGAAGGGTTCAAAAAGTTCATTTAAAATGTCAAAGGTCAACAGCATGTCAACATGTGTAAACATCGGAAGTTCATCCGATCGTTTTAAACTCAAGGAAGACGTTTCCATTGCAACCAAACTTAATCGGTTCAAGATTAAGATCGCAGCATGTACACGAGAACAAACAATTAAAAGAACAGGCTGTCCATAATCTTATGATTGGAATATGGATGGGTCGTTGGAATGTTTTTATAATGATGACCAAATATTAGTAATAAATTAATTAAGTTACAGAAAACATAAATATTATTTAATGCATGCTAAATGAACTGATAATATTGATTAAACAATTATATTATATGACTACATATTATTAGATAATTAACTAAAAACTGTCAGTAGAAAATGCATCCATGATGTTTTGTTTCCCTTTAAAAACTCACTGAAGAATAATCCACTCGTCAATCCAGGCATTCCAGCTTTCCAGGTAGCATCGTGCTTCCTGAAGTAATCGCAGTCATCGTCGTCTTCTTCCTCAGCAATTTTTACAACCCCATTTTGATCTTCATCTGCAATCGGTCCATCATCGTGCTGTAAACCCCCGCAATACATGGTATGGATTGGTCCGCTGATGTTCTTGGAACAATCCAATGTTCCAGTTTGGTTGTTGAAGATTTTTTCAGCCGCTAGCAATCGATCGCCAAGAAAACAAAGTCTAAAAGTGCAGAAAAGTCTTAATCATCTGATCATAGAATTTGATAATGAATAATACTTAATATTATTAATTCTCCAATTATTATTTTTATCTTACTTAATTACCACTAAACTACTAAATAAGCATATTCGCTGGAATTAAATTTAATAGCATCTCCAGGAGTCGCTTCCTTTTGATCAGCTCCGTTGGTGGAATGATGATAATGCTGTTAATGGAATGACCTGATGCAATGATCCTCCAGGTGGCATTCACATTCCTCATCAAAGATCGATAATCCTCCTATCCAATACCACAACTGGTCACACGTTCATTTTTAAAATTATTCATCCTTTTGAAAGTAATGTAATTACTTAACTTATTTATGTAATTATAAACACAGTAATTAATAAATGCAATATCAATAACTGATGCTTATTTTTAATAAAATTAATGACGCTACTAATCATCTGATGTTCTTAAGTTATCCCAATTGCTGAATTGCCTTGAAATTCCTTGAAGTTACCTCGGTTCGGCGTGTTTGTTGGCAGTGAAGATGCCAACATAGACGCATGCTATCGAACCAAGGACACAGACGAGAGCCAGTGGAGAGAACTTGCTGACGAACCTCACCCCGATGAAAACGCAGAAGAAGACGAAAAGGAGGAGACAAGAGCCGTACAAACGATAGCAGTTGTACGCGTTCTCGGGCTCTGTGACCGGTCCAAAGACAGACAGGCTTGGCGCAATGTATTGCTGGAAAATGAAACGGAAAGCTTAAAATCCAGGTCGTAATGTTTTTACTTGGTCACTCTTTGCTGGCGCTGCTAAAAATAAGCGCACGGTGCGAATCAATATTGTTGGAGGCGAAATATTGCATGTTGTGTATACAACGTGGTTTCAAGGGTGTTTTCATATAATCCCATATATTCATATTCATATTCATATAATCAGTTGTTATGTAATTCAACCAGTGACCTCCAAAAATGCAATTAATTAGCTTCACAAATCAATTTATTTGCCATCCGCTTCGTCATTGAACATTATTTTCAGACCAATCATTCTAGCTAAACAGTCCAATAAGGCGATAAAAAATGTCAACACTCGAAATAAATAGATCGGCTCTATTCATCAACAAATCGCCAAAATTCCTTTGTTGAAATCTGTTTGCCATTTTTGGTTTTCGGTCGATTGCTTCTGCATGCTCATCGATATTTGTGCTTGTAAATCTCATTCATTCCTAAATGTAAATTGCATCTTATCGATCCTAATGAATCGAGTGCAATTTGAAAAATATACTATTTTTTAATTTATCTTTTTGGGCGTCTTCTCCAAACGTAATTAAGAAATACTTACTTTTACCTGCTGCATGATATCTTTCATTAATTAATAAATAATAATAACAATAACAAAATTGCACTAAAATTATCAATCACAAACAAACAAATAAATAAATAAAAATAGCATAAAATGAAATAATAATAATAATAATAATAATAATAATAATAATAATAATAATAATAATAATAATAATAATAATAATAATAATAATAATAATAATAATAATAATAATAATATAATAATAATAATAATATATAATAATAATAATAATAATAATAATAATAATAATAATAATAATAACAATAATGATAATAATAATCAGCACTCATCGACCAGATTCATACGACCCACCAGAAGAATCTCAACAGCTCCAACGATGTACATGGAGGATGCAACGGTTGTTCCAAGGTAAAACAGGAAGCCCACTGCACCCCCAAATTCGGGGCCCAATGCCCTGGAAATCATGAAATACGAACCCCCGCTCGACATGACTCCATTCGTTGCTATGGCGCTCATGGAAATAGCAGTCGTGAGCGTCTGCAGAGGTGACAATTTATTATTATTATTTATTGTTGTTGTTGTTGTTGTTAAATGATGACCTCGACGATGGTGGTGGTGATGATGCAACAAGAATGAGTAATGATACGAACACAACAGCAACACATGAAGACGAGAGAGAATGCTTGAACCCAACCAGCTGTTCCGACGATCCAAACCATCCTGATGAAGAGGATGACGCCGAAGATGTTTTGGACGCACGGAAAAAAAACTCCGAGAACTGTTCCTAACTTCTTCGTTTCCTGAAAGGAATTTCCATTTTAATGTCATCTTCATCAGGAAAAGTGGAATAGTTAAAAGTCTTAAAAGCAACTTTCAAAAAGATAGTTAACAAATGTTTTAAATAAAACAGTTCAACAAATATTT
Organism: Whitmania pigra; assembly: GCA_021613335.1. NCBI lineage: Eukaryota > Metazoa > Annelida > Clitellata > Hirudinida > Haemopidae > Whitmania > Whitmania pigra. The sequence continues at coordinate 110,979 of JAJTWR010000443.1, read as the reverse complement.
CAAACAAAATGTCTTAACAACAAAACACAGCAACTCCCCGCAGTTGTTTTGTTAAAAATGCGAGAATTTATTGGCTGAAAATAAGTTTTTATTTCCTCCGATAAAGAAATTTTTCTTCTCTGAAAGTGAGGATGTGCATGAGTAATTCATTGGGATTCTTTATAGATTGTGAAATTCATCACTGAGACGTTAATCACCTTTTAATCGATTTTAAAATCAAATGCATTCTTCGTTGAGTGCATTATTTTAAATTCATGGGTAACCCATTCTAAATTCGGAATTGCTGAAGCAACAACAGCAACATCAAACATCTTAGTTTATTTCCTACCTCGCATCGTAAATGCTTCTTGACGTCTGTTTAAATGGCTTCAGAAATACTGCTGAACACTCGTAAATTATGAAATTGCAAAAGTTTCCAGGATCGTGTTCAAGTTGAGAAATTAAAAACAATTGATTTCAAGGTCTTGCTTGTTTTTTTTTAAATCAAATTCAGTTGAACGGCCAATAAATAAATAATGTATCAAATTTTATTATTGTTATTATTTGTGTTGTTGTTTTTTATGTTGTTATTATGTTCTCAATTTATTCTAACTAAAAGGGAAATGCCCTTCTTATGGATGTCGGTGAATTATGATTATGATTATGAATTATGATTAATCCAATGAAAATGTTTATCATTAAAAAGTAAAATAATTAATAAAATAATATAAGTTCTAATTGCAATCAGGTGAAGAAGTTGAAGGAGTTGTAACAACAAAATAATTGTTGAGAATTAATTTCTAATTTTTGAGAATTAATTGGTAATGTGGACCTCATTAACGCCTAACGAGACGAAGACAAAGTCTGACATATGCTTTGACTGCCAGAAAACACGCAAAAACATCTTCACTTGTCTTCAAAAGATGGTTGCAATTGATCGTTTTCAATCATTCACTTTAAATCAAATGATTGCACAAATAAAATAAAAAAAACCAAATCTGACATTTCGTAAAATAATCTGAAAATGGAAAAGATGCTTGTTGGCATCGCTAATTTAGCGAAAAAATGCAAAACAAATCAGAAACTTTGTTTCATTCTTAATAGGACATCCTACTTGACATTTGCTTCAACAGTGCATTCCATTTAGGAATCGACCGGAGACCCCGGGTCCGGGTTTTTGGCGACATCGGCACAGGCAAATTTTACCCGGGGTTTAGCGAGGGAATGTCGTAATCAGGTATTAGTTATAATTGATAACTTATAAAAGCTCTTGAGAGAGGCTGGGATTTGAATTCCTAATGGAGTCGCATCAATGCGAAAGTCTTAACCATTCGTCTATCAACGCCTGGTATTAATAATAAGTGATAAATCATATTAACTCATCGCAATAAACAAAGTCGTCCGATACTTGGAGCACTTTTGTGGAATAATGCTCTTAAAATAGTTAGACTTAAGAAATGGTAATGTTTCCACATTCTTTGGCCACTGTAACGTCATGAACGCCATTTAGAACTGCTTTCACTATCACTTGCACTGGCAGATGGGCCATCCATCCAACCATCCATCGATCCATCCGCCCGTCCATCCATCCACTCTAGGTTTGCCATGCATAGCAGTTCGTTAGGACACATTTTCCAGAAGGAGGGAGTCATCCGAGACACTTATATGTTTCTTCTTCATGTACTCTTTTTCTATCTCAGCCTTCTCAGATGCAGGGTTGAAAGAAATTTATAATAGTTTATTTAAGAGTTTGAATTTGTAAATAACCAAGAGCTTCTGTTGATGATGACACTTATCATGACGACGACGACGATAATGATGATGAATTTGTTGATAATAAAAATGATCAATCATCATTATTCACGCCCTACCTCCTTGATAAAAATAAATTAAATAATTAAAAGTGAACAAACTTAGTTTTAATCACTTTGGTGGCTGTAAAACATTCTATCAACTGCAAATCCTCACTTCATTCCTCGGTCAATCATTCAATCCATCCTTGATCAATTTTTTATCTCAATTATTCTCAAGCAATGAGAATTACAATTGCCTGTTATAATAACGTAAAGAAATAATAAATATTTATTATTAAATAATAACTAAAAACAAAAACAACAAAACGAGTAATTACAGAAAGGATGGAGACTTGGATTGAATAATTCATAACTTGGATTGAATAACTCACAAATTGGATTGATGATGGTGATGGTGATACTTGTAGGATTCTTATGATGATTGTAAATATTCTAGTCTTTGAATAAAACCTAATTTGAAATTTCATAAAATTCTAAAAAATAATATTTTGTACGACCCAAACAGTATATTTTTAATGTTAATTTTATATTAGCATGTAAAGTAGTCCATTGTGTCTTCTTGATCAATAAAAAATTCTAACCAATTCTTTGCACTTTCTCATTTATATAATAATCAAATATAAAATTCTTGTAAATATTCATCTGTCTTTGAAATTAGTTATAAAAAAGTTGACGATAATACAATTTCAGGATGATGACTAACTGTACATTCAGAAGATCAACCTATGACTACCAATTGAGTGGGTGACTCTCTTTAGTAGCATTCGGATCTTCCACGTAGACATTGATGGTCTTGTCCATCTTGCAGGTTATGAGCCTCGAGTCCGTCCTGTCGAAAGTCATGGCATTGATTGTTGTGTAAGGGAACATCTGACTAGGCCGAATTGAAGAAGGAAGACGCTGAAAGTTGTGACCTGACGACCAATCAAAGAAACACAGGTCTCCATCTATATCTCCCGACACGAAGACGTCGTCGGTATTAATGGCCATTGCTTGAATCCGATCAGGTCCACGAATGTTTTGGATGACAACACCGTCTGGGATACTCCACTGTTTCACTTCGTTACGTGATGCTGCAGCCATCATATTCAGGTTGGGGTGGAGTACTAAGGGGTTATAACAAGACGTTTCATTGGTCAGAGTTATCCTTTCCCTTCCTGCAACGATGTCCCAAAGACGAATGGTGTTGTCGTTGGACGTTGATATGATCTCAGGTTCGCTGCCCCGACAACGAACTTGGTAGACGCCATATTCGTGACCTCGCAAGCAATGTGCTTGAACCTTGGTTCTCACATCCCAGAGTCTAATCGTCCCATCCATACCACCGGCGACAAGCAAGTCCAACTTATCGTGGAAATCAAGTCCAAACACGCGACCGCGATTTCCGTCGTAATGCCTAATAACCTTGTTGTGTTCGAGATCCCAGCATTTGATCTGCTCGTCACAACTACAATAGAGATAAGAATGATGATTTCCTACAGCCAAATCCTTAATAAAACGACCACCTGTCAGAGAGAGCTTCAACTCTCCAGAGTACAGATCCCAGATTTTTATCTTTCTATCGTACGATCCCGTGGCAAACCATTCGTTTCGCTGATCCACCGCAATACACCATACCCAACCTTCGTGTCCTTTTATGACCCTAGACAGCTTCCAGGGGGCATGCCAGATTGGTTTGTTGGGGGTTGTTGCATTGATGGGTTCGAACATGCTGCCTTAGGCTTTAATGGGTTGGCTTTCAATAAAATGTTCTAATGTATTTGCAATTATTTATTATGTTTGCTGTCCAAAATGACACGCCGGACTTGTACTCCAAAAGACTATAAACATGAATATAATTTTTAATTAAATACTGTTATTAATTAATTTTAACATAGATTTATTATAAACATTTTATATTTAATAAATTAAATCTTTAATGTTTAATGATTAAAAAAACACACTGATCTGGTTCAAAAGATAATGTATATGGATAATAACATAATATAATATTAGTTTATAACATTTATTAATTGTTAAATACAAAATTGTACTGCATGATATAAACATAAAAAGTTGCCGATGACGATGATGATGATGATGATGATGATGACGATGATGATGATGATGATGATGATGACGATGATGATGATGATGATGATGATGATGACGATGATGATGATGATGATGATGATGATGATGATGATGATGATGATGATGATGATGATGATGATGATGATGATGATGATGATGATGATGATGATGATGATGATTGATGATGATGATGATGATGGATGATGATGATGATGATGATGATGATGATGACGACGACGACGACGATGATGATGACGATGACGATGACGACGATGACGACGATGACGACGATGACGACGATGACGACGATGACGACGATGACGACGACGACGACGACGACGACGATGATGATGACGATGATGATGATGATGATGATGATGATGATGATGATGATGATGATGGATGATGATGATGATGATGATGATGATGATGATGATGATGATGATGATGATGATGATGATGATGATGATGATGATGATGATGATGATGATGATGATGATGATGATGATTGATGATGATGATGATGATGATGATGATGATTGATGATGATGATGATGATGATGATGATGATGATGATGATGATGATGATGATGATGATGATGATGATGATGATGATGATGATGATGATGATGATGATGATGATGATGATGATGATGATGATGATGATGATGATATGATGATGATGATGATGATGATGATGATGATGATGATGATGATGATGATGATGATGATGATGATGATGATGATGATGATGATGATGATGATGATGATGACTTACAGCAGAAGGAAGACATTGGTTAAGACCATTAAATAAATTGGAAACCATTTCCCAAGACGAGGGCAACACAAAAGTGAATCTAATTAATATTCATTACCTGGGAATTTTTACAGAGTTTAAAAATTGAATGCTAAACTTAAAAATTCCCACCTCTCGACGGGTTTCATTTCCCTTTCTCTTTTTTCGCATGCATCTCCTTCCCCCACAGAGTTTTACTTTCGATTCGTCCTGTTTTCCATTTGTTACTTCATTGTTAACGACTTCGTCGTCGTCTTCGTCTTCACCACGTTCTTCAACTCTCGGAACGATGCCCCCCTCGTAATTGGCCAACCGGCTTATGACGCAAGACACAAATTGGGCGTGTTCAGAATCAGCCTTTAAAAAATGTGGACAATGTTTTACGATAAATTTTTACTTAAAATCAAACAACAAATTTTGCAATCCAGTTCTTTAAAAGTCGATGCATAAAGTTTTGTGTACCCAAATTAAAATGACCGCATTGCATTTATTCATTTTATTTTTAACTTAAACATCTCTTTTTCATTTATTTTTTTATGTTTAAATTTTTTATTTATTTTCACTTCATTAATTATTTGTCACTTAATTAATTTTCGCTAATTATTATTATTATTATTATTATTATATTATTATTATTATTATTATTATTATTATTATTATTATTATTATTATTATTATTATTATTATTATTATTATTATTATTATTATTATTATTATTATTATTATTATTATTATTATTATTATTATTATTATTATTATTATTATTATTATATTATTATTATTATTATTATTATTATTATATTATTATTATTATTATTATTATTAATTATTATTATTATTATTATTATTATTATTATATTATTATTATTATTATTATTATTATTATTATTATTATTTATTATTATTATTATTATTATTATTATTATTATTATTATTATTAAACAGCAGGGTCTCACCTCGTACAAGGCCAACCTGTTCCAACTTGGCTTTCGTTTGCAATCCAATTTTTCTCCTTTTTCGTTTATTTCACCTGGGAATTTATTCCATTAAAAATATAATTGTTGTTGTAGTTGTTGTCGTCGTCGTCGTTGTTGTTGTTGTTGTTTTCATTGTCATTTTTTAGGATATTGAGAAACTACGTCATAACTTAATATTAAATATTATGCATATTATGACATCATAAACGTGGTGATGATTGCGATGATGATGGGAATAGGTCGATCTTCGGGTTACCACCGTAATCGTCATCCTCAGCAAAGCTGTTTTCATTATCTCTCCACTGCTTCCTTTACTGATGGTAAGGCACTCTTGTCCAGC
>JAJTWR010000443.1:67500-100000 GCA_021613335.1 Whitmania pigra | reverse complement strand
AATAAAGTTAATAACCTAACTTAAAGGCAATAAAATAATAATAATTATATTCAATAATTATTGACCAAATATAATAGAAAATAAAGTCTGACATAAAAAATGAATTATATTGACAGAGGCAACGTGGCGATTCTTCTCCTCCTCGACATGTCTGCGGCATTTGATGCAGTGGATCACAATATCCTCATTGAGAGGCTCGATCGAACATTTGCCATACGCCAGACGGCATTGGACTGGCTTAGATCTTATTTAAGAAACAGAATCCTGCCATGGATGCTTTCGGCACTTTAAATATTAGCTTAAATAAATTAATTAATTAAGATGCAGAAAAACTGTTCAAATTTCAGTTAAACATCTTTCGTCTTACAATAGAAAATTCGACTTGAAATGTATGTAAATACATATAATTAAATTAAATATTGGATGAATTCATTGTATTTTTCAATGTCAAAAGGGAATTTATCGGTTAGCACAGTCAATTAAGTAATATTCTAATTTCATTTTGGGGAGCAAGAAAACTTAAACGGGATTGACAAAAACAAAAGAGTCATTAGGAAGATTTACAAATTGAAACATCATCCTTATCAAAATGCGGCTTTAGGCTTGATTTCTGTTGAGGTTATCCGCTTTGAAATGGATACTGATTCTTTGTTACTTTGAAACAACAGACTTTCAGTAGTAATTTAGTTACTAATTTCTTCAATATCAGTCAGTGACTCAAACAGAAACAATGCTATTAAAGTTGTTCTTAAGCTTCCAATTTTTTAAATTCCAATGCCAATTTGACAACCTTACAACATCATAGCAGGGGGCAAAGACGGTTACGCGAAGGAATTGTGACACGATTTACATTATCAAAAGATTCACTAAGAAGTTGTAGAAATTGACTTAACGTCGTTTTACCAACGTGATGTTTCAAAATATGTATTGTTTCTTTGTTAATTTAAAACAACGGGCTTTAAAAGTTATTCTTATAAATACGATCTTTTCGGAAAAGAAGTAGTCGGTGCTTTAGCTCGTTTATTACTCATCCTGACTGACAATGGTAACTTGTTGCTATCCTTGCTTCATGAATATAATATAACCACTATTTGTAAGTGTATTATTTAAAATTACATTTTCAGAATTACGGAGCGATACAAGTACTGTTGCTGGTTGCTTGTCTTCATCAATCGACTTCACGCGAGATAAATGAAGGTGAAAAAATTATGATTAATAATTATTATCCATGTTAAGCATTAAGCTGCCAATAAAAAATAAAATAACAATTACAAATATTTATTTGTAATCGAAACAAGTTGAAAAAGTTTTAAATGATTGCAGTAAAAACACGATGGAACTACAATGACAAGAACAGCAACAGGAAATCATTACCGGACTCCATCCAGATGAACTTTAACCTTGAGGACTATGAAATAACTCTGAATCTCACCAGGCAGAAGACGAACTCACCATTGGTAATAACTCAGTTTAAAGGTGAAAGGGCAATTTGGAAACAACCTGAAGACGAAGTTGGTACCCTAAACATTTATACATTTAGTTCAGAAATACAAATTCAGAAATGTTAGTCTCATCATTAAAATTCATGTTGACTATATTCGAATTGATATATTTAAAGGTCTTGGGTGTCTACAAAGACTTGTCCCTCGATGCCTCTGCCACTGTTACCATCAAGAAAGTCGATGACGTCGAAGAAACTTCATACGTGAGTTTTGTTGTTTTAATTGAGAGTAATGTTGCTGTAGCAAATACTTAACCACGATACTATAAACAAACAAAAATAACTCAGCAAAACAGTTGCGATATTGTGAAAATCATTAATTAGTTATTAATGGAAATTTATTCATTTTTTGATACTTAGAATGATCCTCATTCTTCTCAATAGAAATGATAATCTTGAGGCGTAATGGATGTGCAATTAAGAAACGGCAATTATGAAATGGACTTGAAATTAACAAGCATACATATCGCTACATCTTTTATAATGTTATTATTGTAACAGAAACTAACCATTTATAAAATTCAAATCATACCAGATGATCACATTTAGTCTGGAGGACAAATTTTATGCCTTGGGACCCAGCAAGAAAATTATCATATCGTTCTTAAACGCTGGAGAAAATGAAAATAAAAGAACACACATCCTCTTCAACATCGATGGCTCACTTCACTCACTTGTTGAAATACCGCTATCAGGTCTTTATATTTCTGTTTGATGGAAAAGTATTAAAATCGTGATGACCTAGTAGAATATAACTTTAATAATATTAATAATATTAATAATAATATAATAATAATAATAATAATAATAATAATAATAATAGTAATAATAATAATATAATAATAATAATAATAATAATAATTAATAATAATAATAATAATTAATAATAATAATAATAATAATAATAATAATAATAATAATAATAATAATATAATAATAATAATAATAATAATAATAATAATAATAATAATAATAATAATAATAAATAATAATAATAATAATAATAGTAATAATAACAATAATAATAATTATTATTATTATTTTAAGCAACAATTATTTTTATAACTAATGCTTTAAGTAATTATTATATGATGGTTGCTAAAGTATAAATAGCTTTGTTATATTTCAGATAGCATCAGTTACATGATTAAGGGCGAGAGAAACCAAACAACTTCGGACCAAACAAAGAAGAGGCTGATGACAGTAGAATTATTCTCAGCCATTGATTACTCAACTTTTAACAAGTTGGCATCCTCGCATTGCTGTTTGTAGTGGAACAAATACAAACTTAACTGATGAATTATTGAATTTATCAATGAATCTTTTTGATTCGTTCAGATTCTTCTCAGAAAGCAAAGCAACATCAGACAGTGACAAGAGAGAAGACGCAATAAAGACAATTCTATACGTCTTCACCCACATCATGGAAGGGGTATGTGGTTTATTGATTTTAATAACAATAACTTAGCCATTGTAATGTAAGCTTAATTAAAATTTTAACTATTATATAAACTAATTTATTATTTTAACTCTTGTATAATAAGGTGAAAGAACGTTACGAGAGCATAAAGACTGAAGATGTGAAGTTCACTATAAAGTGGGTCGGGGCACTGATAGCAGAAGTAAGTGATGGCATTGATAGCAATAATGATAGAAACATCAATTCTAGAAAAGTTTTTTTATATCCAAACAATTTATTTGATAAATTTTCAACAATTAAACAAACGATAATATCATTCGATTTTTTTAAACAATCATTCGACAGAGTAACAGTGATGTGCCATTATTTGACAATGAAAGTTCAGAGACTGATCTCCCAATTCTATTCATTCCTGGAGAATCTATGAATAAACTGAATAAATTGATTTCTGAAGAACCAAATAAAAAAATCAAACTTCCTAATTATGACTACCTAGTCGCAATTACAAGGTTGTTACTGCGATGATTATGATTCAGAATTTGATTGTATTGTAAAAATAATGTTATAATGTTATCTGACGTACATCCCCATTAATGCATATGTCATCAATGCTTTTATTCATTGGTGCTTTTTCAGTTACAAGCTCATATATCACAATAAAGCAAGTTACAAGTTTGTGACTTATCAAGAATCAACGTGCAAACCCTACAAATTTGGCATCATCAGCCACGAAGAGTCTTTTTCGACTATCTCTATTCTTTCCCAGTGCCTCGGAAAATCGTTAGTTTTGCATATTACAATATTTACAACTGATATTCAGATTAATGGTAGAAATCTTATTTTTACGATGATGATGACGATGACAATGACGACGACGACGATGATGATGATGATGATGATGACAACGACGACGACGATGACGATGATGATGATGACAACGACGACGACGATGACGATGATGATGATGACAACGACGACGACGATGACGATGATGATGATGGATATAACAATAACAAATTGTGTTATTTCATGATAACAATTGCCTACTACCGCCACTAAAGGCTAGGCATGCAAGAAGACAGGGAAGGTGCCTGCGATCCAAAAGATAGCTTCATCATGGCACCTGTTGATAGGAGTCCTTACTACCCACTTCGCTTCTCCGATTGTTCAGTTTCTAACTTGAAAAAATTCATTTCAAGTCTGGACGGGTAAGAAAATTCTGGAGAAGAGTAGTATTCCTGTTTAATGTGTTTTATTGCTTATTTTGTTTCTACAAATATAACTGCAAAAGCCTTGTTGGAATAGTATAAGTATGTTATATTTGGTTAATGTTATACTATGTATATAATATTTTCATAACTTCTGGTGAAAAAAATACAATGTGCTACTTAATCTTTAAATTGATTACATAAATGAAAGTAGGCAACAAGTCTTATAAAATAATTTTATTCGTCTTCGCAAATTCATTAAACCAAAAACATATCTTCATTTGCAAATCGGATGAATATAGATCAAAGACAAATTGCTTGGATTTTACTTCTCCAGTCAATATAACTACTTCCCTCCCGTCAACACTTTCAACAAAAACCACGACTACCATATCTCCTACAAATATAAAAACTGATTCCGTAAGTTCCACTGGCACAACTTCCAATGGAAAACCCAATTCTGCTGCTCCAGTCACCATAACTGTTTCCCCCACATCAACCATTTCAACGACAACCCTAACTACCCCCTACCTATCCAAGGCAACAACTTCTTCCTTAAGTTCCACTGTTTCAAGTTCCACAGCAAATCCTACTAACAATTTTACAGGTATGATTCAAAAGTTCTATTTAGAATCGGGGCGCAATATGTAAAACATATTTTTCCAGATTCCTGTGCGGAAGAAGACTTCGATGGAACTCTGGAGTACGTCGATGTCTGGGGCGACAAGTTGTACCTGGATTGCAAGTCTTTGGTCCGACATGTTTCCAATCTATGCTACGATGATGCTGTTCAGAAATATTGCTGTGCTTCCTGTAAGAGTGTTAAAATGGATAAAGGTGAATATAACCATATTTTTATTGTTTATTTTATCCCTTACTTAAATTTCCTTGCTTTAAATAATAATTAAATTAATAATCCATTAATTTTTCTAATAAATACATTCATTCAGAATACTGCATCAATGGTGATTACAAATCCAAGAATTTCGATTGCAAACAGTTAGTGGAAAACGATCCAAATCATTGTGGCATCAAAGAATTCAAAATTCTCTGTTGTAAGTCGTGTGGACACGCTATCATAAGAGACGTTGAAATACAAGTAGATAATTGAGAACTTTTGTCATCACATTATTATTCTAATGAATAAAACAAAACATTACATCTGCTCGACTTTCTTCTGAAATATTTCTCTACGTCTGGCTGTTGTTTCAGGTTTTCTATTTTATCAAAACATGTGTTGCTATCAGTTATCACTTATCTTATATAGTTATCAGTGTCTTGCACTCATATAAGTTTTTGTTTTGACGTGTTTGGACAATACCGATCCGTCTCGCACAAAAGGATTAGATTTCGTTGTCATGGGATCCGTCTATAAATCATAATCTATAAATAAATTATCTATTAATCTATTAATAAAAGGGACGTTTGCAAAATACATACATACATTGTTCTGGAAGTTAGCTAAATTTGTTAGTTTATGTGTCTCTCGAGTAGTTCTCGTGTTTTGTGCTCGTAGTATATTTGAGTTATCGGTAATGGAGTGGTTTATTTCGGAAGAGATCAAAGTTTTGTTTTCTTTTAAATATGAGTAGAAAACAAGAGTCTTAACAGTTTTTTCAGTAGTCGTTGAAACTTTGAAAGTTTTAATGTCTAGAAGTACTAAAATAAAAGATTATTCCTATTTAATGCAGATATTTCTTACACTTTATCATTGCAGAATTTAGTAACTATAACACCTGCTTCAGCTTGAGATACTTTATGAATGCCTTCAATATAATTCTTCACAAGATTTTTTATTCCTACTTCTCAGCTCCTTTTTATAGGACAAATGAATTTATTGTTTTACTTAATTCTTTCATGATAGGCAGAATTTTACGAAATTTATTCCAAAAATGTCCGATTTCACCGATCCCTGAGATCTCTGCTCAAAAAGAACTCTATGCTGCAAAATCACACAGTCGCATTTGAACGCATTAAACAAGCCATTGCTGGCCTTCCCTTGGAAGACAACAACGGACGTCACTCAACTTGACCGGTTTTGCTTAGTCTACATACTGTCAAATCTCGTTATTATGCCACCTGCCGGGATCGAGCAAAAGTGGCATAGTAGCGATGGTTTGTAAATACGGTCTTATTTTCTCAAATAAAAACGCATCGATGATGTCCTTTTTCTCCTTCAGCGTAAAATCGGTTTGCTTGCGTTTCTGAGCTGACATTATGGGCTGAATTTGAAGAAAAATAACAAAAGAACGACTGATTGAAAGGGGAAAGGTCTTTAGAACCAACCAAAAGAACAACAATAGTCTAGATTTTAAAATAAATTTTAGAATAAAATTCGATGAATTTAGTTTAGTGATGGGTAAATTTAACATGCCATTTTAAAGTTTTGCTGCATTTGTTTTCGCCACTAAATTAAGAGTATGACAGGCTCATTTCCAGTGGCGAGGCAATCTATATATGTGACTTTCATCATCTTCAAAACTTCATCGGCGTTTTTCATTATATCATCAATATTCAAATATTCAATATTCTCTTATTATGATTCGTTTTCAACTAAATCGCCTCCTGAAAATTCAGTGTCATCATATGAAAATATATATAAAATAACTTTATTTTAGATTTTTATTATTTTTTTTTATAACTTGAAAACGCTCGAAAAAAATATTGGTATCGAGTATCGCCAGCCAAAAAGTATCTTTTGAAGTGATTTTATTTGACTTTATGTAAGATGCAATTAGTTTATTTATCACACAGTTCAAAACTATCTTAGACAAATTATTATACCGTGCGGCTGTGGATGCTGCTAGGAGCCTAACTTGACTTGTGTCTCAGATTCTCAATTTACTCTCACATCATGTCAATTAAGTGAGTTTTTTTTCCTATATGATACAACATTCACGTTTTTTTATTAAAATTTTGCTAATACCTATCATGTTGGAATAATCTGAAGGTATACAAACTTTGGAGCATTCAAGTAAGTTTATTAAGTAAATATAAAAGGCGGGGGAAGGTTTGAGTTTCTGCTGTGATGGATCTTGATGTCGAACTCCTCCCAAACTCCTTCGAACTCCAAACTTTAATCAGGAGTGAGATTCGTCTAGAAGACTCAAATTATTTAATCAATAAATTCTTCATGGTTATACCAATATTCATACCAATTATCGCGATAAAACCCTAATTAATACATAAATTATTTCAATTTCATTTCAAGACTGAGGAGCGAATTGATTTAAGAATTTTGAGTTGGCAATATTTATATCATTGAATAAGATGACGATCATATTTAAATACATAAGATTTTACTGAATGCAAAAATTTTTAGTACACTAGATATTATCTAACAGTTTCTGTGTTATTTACAATGCTAACTATAGTGCTATTACGTGCATAACTTCATTAATAATATTGAAATAATTAATAATTCTTTATTATAAGTAATATATTAATTATAATAAGAAAATTCATTTAATGTTAATAGAAATAATTTTCTCAATAAATTATGCAAACGATAGTATACAATAATTAAATCAAATAAAGTTGATAATCATAGCAGGGGGCAAAGACGGTTACGCGATGGAATTGTGACAAGATTTAAATTATCAAAAGATTCACTAAGAAGTTGTAGAAATTGACTCAATGTCGTTTTACCAACGTGATGTTTCAAAATATGTATTGTTTCTTTGTTAATTTAAAACAACGGGCTTTCAAAGTTATTCTTATAAATACGATCTTTTCGGAAAAGAAGTAGTCGGTGCTTTAGCTCGTTTATTACTCATCCTGACTGACAATGGTAACTTGTTGCTATCCTTGCTTCATGAATATAATATAACCACTATTTGTAAGTGTATTATTTAAAATTACATTTTCAGAATTACGGAGCGATACAAGTACTGTTGCTGGTTGCTTGTCTTCATCAATCGACTTCACGCGAGATAAATGAAGGTGAAAAAATTATGATTAATAATTATTATCCATGTTAAGCATTAAGCTGCCAATAAAAAATAAAATAACAATTACAAATATTTATTTGTAATCGAAACAAGTTGAAAAAGTTTTAAATGATTGCAGTAAAAACACGATGGAACTACAATGACAAGAACAGCAACAGGAAATCATTACCGGACTCCATCCAGATGAACTTTAACATTGAGGACTATGAAATAACTCTGAATCTCACCAGGCAGAAGACGAACTCACCATTGGTAATAACTCAGTTTGAAGGTGAAAGGGCAATTTGGATAGACTCTGAACACAACGTTAGTACCCTAGATTATTCATATTTAGTCCAGAAATACAAATTTGTATGTGCTTGAAAATTTGATTTAATGAAATTTTAATTTACATTTGTTTATAGCCTTTTAGTATAATGTGATTTATATTGTCCTAAAAAATTCAAATTTTATATTCCAAGGTCTTGGGTGTCTACAAAGACTTCTCCCTCGATGCCTCTGCCACTGTTACCATCAAGAAAGTCGACGACGTCGAAGAAACTTTATATGTGAATTTGCGATATCGTATTGACGTGCCGATTAATACTCAAATTAACATAAATATATAAATAATGCAGTATAACAATTGTAATAATAATTAATTGTACATATCAGATGATCACATTTAGTTATGGCAATCAATCCTACGTCATTAAACCCAGCATTGGCATGAATGAAGAAGAATTACCCACAAATTACAAAAATAAAGAAACTGATATTCTTCTCAACATTGGCGACGCCATTTACTCACTATTTGAAACTACAAAACAAGGAGCAGGTTTGAATGTTTAATCGGAATTTTTAAATGCTGAATTCCTAGCAACCGCTTGATGGATAAAATTATCAACTATCAACTGTGGCATATAATGTTGAATATTAAGTGGTAAAAATAATGTAACGATCGACAATGTTTACAATAACCCACATTATTTTAAAATATTTTTTTTTAGACATTTTTAAAGTGCCAATATTAAATTATTATGTACCGCTTTCGTACAAAAACTGTGGCAATTGTTATTGAGGTTCACTTTATTACAACATTTCAGAACACAACAAAGTTTTTGATAAAAATTTGAGATTTAATAAAAGATCAGACCAAAATCTGGCGAGGAAAAGAATGATGACAGTCGAAGTATTTACAATCATCGATTTCTCAACTTTTAAAAAGTGAGTTATTGCCTTGTTTACTACTTATGAAGCAACAATTCACATTAAGTCTTTTGAATTTTTTCAGATTCTTCTCAAACAGCAAAGCAACTTCAGACAGTGATAAGAAAAAAGACGCAAGAAAAACAATCCTATACGTCTTCACCCACATCATGGAAGGAGTATGTGGTTAACTTTAATAACAATACCTTAGCCACTGCATTGCGGGTAGAGTAGGTATATTGAATAACGAGATTATCAGGACTACCTGTTCAATTTCAATTGCCGTTCTCGGTTACTGCAATACCGAGTCAACGCGCCAGAGTATCACTTCTATTTTACAAAAATAGCTTTACAAAGCTGGAGGACCTAGCAAGATTAGAAATTGATGACTAGCCAATAATAAATCTAAACATTACCACAAGTAGTGTAATGCTGCCACTAATACTTAATTATGTAAGCTCAATTATGATTTTAACTCGTAAGGTGAAAGATATTTACGAGGGTATAGAGATGGAAAATTTAAAGTTCACTATCAAGTGGGTCGGGGCACTTATAGCAGAAGTAAGTGATGATTTGGGGGTTATTAATTACTTTTAATAATTTATGTGATTGTCAACCAATTCACGTAACAATTCAATCAATCAATTCATTCATCAGTGAACTTTAATCACCCTTCTTCAGAGTGTCGAAGATGTACCATTTATTGAAAATCATAGTTCAAAAGTTAACACTGTTGATTATCATAAAGCTTTAAATGATTTGGATACATGGGCTTATAGAGAAAAGTCAAAACAAAATGAAAAATTCAGATTTCCGAGTTATGACTTCCTCGTGGCATTCACAAGGTTGGTATAATAATAATTAATAATTGACATTCATTTTCATTAAGTACAAATTGTTATAACAATAATTGACATTCATTCTCATTAAAATAATCTCGAATGCTGATATGTCACATTTCACAGATATATATAATTACTAAATTATGATTTTCATATCATAAATCGAAGAATATTTGCTCAAAGGTGATGAAATGGGAGTAATTTTGTTTATTTTTGTTAAATCACTCCAATACAAAATATATAAAAACATTTGAGTAGCGTAAGCACCACGATTTTTTGAAACCTTTTAGAATTTCGTGGAAATTAGAAATTTTCGGGACCCGACCGCGGGCCTATTCGCGGCTGCGGTTTGATCCGCATTTCATGTTGCTTCGCGAGTCCGCGGCCGGCCCATTTCTCCCGACAACACCGCGTCGCTCGGCCAATGATTTGGCCTCGTCGTTCGGTGGATTATTCATACCGGAGACCGACGGCTTTCCCCGGCTTCCTGCAGTGGCCTCTTAAGACTTCTTCTGGCTCCTCATGTGCCAGATCCAGAATGAAGCCTCTTCTGCGGCCTCAGACATCTTTGTCATAGCCTTTGTTCTCTCCCGGCTTGACAGTCCAATCTTAGTGAGGAAAGCGTAAGTCGACTTGCCGACCACGCCCCTTGCGCCAATCTCGATTGGGAAGAGGTCTGTACGGTACCCTCTCGTTTCCAGGTCCATCGTCAGATCTAAGTACTTATCTGCTTTGAGCGCATTGCTGTATTGCATCCCATGGGACCGTCAACTCCACCAGAATGATGGCATCCGTCGACGGCGATACGAGCACCAGATACGGCCTCTTGCCACTTTCTATCAGCACTTGGGGGTAGTGCCTCATCCCTTCTAAGTCGGCTGCGATAGTCCAGTCGTTTGCCTCTGCCAGAATGTCTCGCCTGGGGGTTTGGCATCTCTTTTTGCAGAGGTGTGCGAAGCCCTCGCACAAGAAGTAAATCTTTCGCTGATTTACAATCGTGCGCGAGTTTGCTTTGGATACTGCTGCCTTTGCGGCTTCACACACTTCTCGAAGGACCTGGTTATGTCGCCATGTGTACCGACCATTGGCAAGGGCATACGTGCAGTTGCTGAGCACGTGATGCAGTGTCTCGGTCCCGCCGCAGAGCCGGCATTCGGTGTCTTCCACCACGCCCCACTTTTGCAAATTGTCCCTGGAGGGCAACTGGTCGTACACGGACCTTATCGCGTAGGCAAGTCGGAGCGGGGACATCTTCCACATGTCGCTCCAGGTAAGGGATCTTTGCATCACGTCTTCCCACGTTGTCCACTTACCCTGCTGTGACTGCTGGACTGCCTTCGTGACTCGGTCTTGTTCCACTTTCCTCCTCCTTTCCTGGATAATCATAGCGGCTCTGACTGATGCGCTCGCCTGGGACCATTTTGGCAAGTGGTTCCATCCAACTGCATGACGATCCGTCTGGGTAGGACCTCTCATTTCCTCGAACATCAGCTCGGCAACTGATTCGTCGATCTCATTCTGCGCTCTGAATTTCCTTCCAGATCTGAGCAGTGGTTTGACTTCGCGGATCCTGTTGTCCGCGGAGTTGTTGAGCATCCACTGCGTTCTTATTTTGGAGAGTTTGTACTCTTCCACGATGGACCTTAGTGGCAATCGCAGGCTCGTGCTCCTACTGTAGAGGGCAACCGATGACAGCGCTGGAGGTAGGCCTAGCCATTTTCTGGTGTATCGGTTAACTTTCCTCTCCAGTTTCTCGACCACTGACACCCCAATCTCATAGATGGTTAACGGCCAGAGCAGTCTTGGAAGGAGAACGAACTGGAGCAACCACACTTTGAACCGCCCTTGCAGCGGTGCCTCGTCGAATGCCTGCAGTCCCTTGATGGTTTGTTGGAGTATGGCGTCCCTCATGCTCTTGTCGGTGAGAGATTTGTCGAAAACCCTTCCAAGGCTTTTCACCGGTTCTTCGGATACTGTGGGGATTCGCTGCTCCGCCACATCGAAGAACACGTCCTCGCGAATTTTCCCCCTGACTAGGGCGAGACTTCTGGATTTCGCAGGCTTGAAAGCCATTCGACACCACCCTAGAAGGTCATTCAACTTGTCCAGGGTATTTTGGACAACCTTCTTCCTGTTCATGATCAGGGTAGTGTCATCCATAAATGCCTTTATTGGAGGCATGTACACACCTTTACCAATGTGCGCCTCTGGAATACGAGACCCAGCTGCCTTCAGTAGGATTTGCATCGCCAGTACAAATAAGGAAGGAGAAATCGTGCACCCCATAGCTATTCCAGCCTCTAGAGTGTACGTCTTGGTGGAAAACCGCATCATGAACCCGTTAAAATATTCCTGCAGGATGTGAATAACGGTCTGAGGCACATGATGGGCCTCCAATGTTTTCCATAGGAGCTGGTGTGGTAAAGTAGAGATTACCGAAGTGGCGGTATGGCATAAGGGCCTAATGCAGTAGTTTTCAACCTTTTTGACTCCTCGACCCCAGTCAGCACTTGCCGTGCTGCGGCGACCCTAACAACAAAAGTGATTGGGCTACCTTTCACTCAGGTATCATTGTCGCCTTTCACTTCTAAATATTAGAAATTTTATATTTTAAACCTTTTTATGCATATCCTATAATTGCAATATTTACATACTTTTAAATAAGTAAACATGAAACATTAAATTATTTAATTTAAAACATTATTTGAGTTTTCAATCATCGCAATTGTTTCAGTGAGATGGTTGTGCTTGCTAAAATTCAAGATGATAACAACTAACAAATGTTCCCTGCGTGCTCACTAATAAACAAAAACTTAACATAAAACTAGAGATGTGAACACATCCTTATCACGTAATTAACTCTTGAACTCTTGTGTTGACACTTAACAAACTTTAGAAAACTACTTTTCTGAAGGCATCTGAGTATGGCCTACCGACTAACCTCCAAATTTAACTTATTTTTTAAGTCTACCGCTGAGCTAAACCCCTTGCAAGCTTTATTGGCAACGAGTAGCAGGCCCCAAATTACCTGTTGGGGATGATTGGTCGATCCTTCAATCAGCTGATACAACCACACGACTTAGATTTTATTTCGGTGTTTTGTGGATGGAAGTCAAAGAAAGGAAGGCATTACCATATAAAGAAATATGCGTTAATAAATAAATGTGGATAATATTTGCGATGAGATATGTTCGAATACTGTTATTTCTTTGCTAACATTATGTAACACCTTTCAGCCTGTCTTTAAAAAAAATATTGTTAAAAATATATTTTAATAATATTAAATTCTCAGTGACTCAGGTGACCGCCTGGCGACCCCAGGTTAAGAACCGTTGGCCTAATGGGTTACGTTTCTGCGCGAGGTGGTAATAGCAACAGTCGTAATGTGTCGTGTTCGAAGCCCAGCCCGCACTACTGAAGCGCTCTTGGGAAGGAGCGCTATATAAATGGCTGCAGGAAGCGCCTCTGAAGCTATGTACATGGCGCTTTATAAATGAAGTGCAATTACAATGATGCATGGAAGTTTTGTTTAATTTAGCTCAAGTTTTCTGTTTTATGAACTAAATAGGAAAATTTCCTAAAGTGAAAATTCATAAAACTAAATTAAAATATGCGATGTGTCTCAAGCAATACTAGTTTGCGTTCTTACAAGACCTTTAGACTCTAAAAAAAAATACGAAGAAAAGTCAGCCTAGATTTATTTTGCCAAAGAAAATTATACATTATGCTATAATTATGCTTAATATTCCACAACATCTTTCGTCATGTATCTGTTTGTACTCGTAGAATGGATATATCAATTTGACCATATATGTAACTACTAGCTTTGTTTATAACTTGCTAAAGCAATAAAATATTAAATGCTTCAAGAACTACATCAGGACAATCTAAGTGCATTATCAGAATTGAAGCATATTGCTTCTGCAATATTCTTATACATGATAAAAAATAGAGTTTTCCAGTAGTAATCTTTCAGCGCATTCAAAACAAGTTAGCTAAACTTGTTCTCCTTGATCCCAATCTCAAAAGCTTCGAAGCCCTGACGCAACTGCACTGGCTACCCATCCATCACCGCATCATTTACAAAATATCTTTGCTCACCTATCGTACCTTAACCACATCCAATCTCCCTTATCTCCATCATCTCATTCGCCACCGTCACATCCCCGATCGCATCCGCTTATCTTCTACAATTCATCTTCACCGACCGGTTCATAAATCATCCATAGTTAACCGAAGCTTCTCTTATGCCTCGCCAGCCGTCTGGAACAGCCTGCCCCCATCATCCGGTCACAGCCCACGCTCGAGCTCTTCAAGCGCCAGCTGAAGACCTATCTCTTCAAATCATCCCTTGAAGATCCAAGGCGCTACGCTTAAGGCGCCATATAAATAAACTATTATTATTATTAATCTTTTCAAAAACTATATCAAATTAATGTTTTTTTATTAGTGTTGAACAGAAATTCATCGATTTATATGGTTTTTTTTTGTCATAGTTTATCAATTCCTTCATCTAATTGCTTTTTTCAGCTATGAGAACAGTAAAAACAAGGATACTTACGGATTGGCCTTTGTTAATACAATTTGTAACTTGTCAAACGTTGGCATCGTCAGGTACGATGAATTCATATTAACAACATCAACTACATCCCATGAGCTCGATCATTGGTTAGTTTTACCTGTTATAATGAAACCTTTATAAATATTCTATTGGCAATACTAAACTTTATACTAAAAAATATCTTTAAAATCTTAAATGTAATATTTGGAATCGAAGTCAAATCAAATCAACACAATCTTTAAGTCCGAATTACAGTGAATTTAAGACTGCCAAGTAAATGCGTCTTGATGGTCTTTCTAAAGCCTTCAATAGTTACTGAGTACATGAGGAAGTTGGATCATTGGATCAGCGACCGTAAACGACCTGCCCCAGCCTCTTTGAGTCGCCCTGTTGGAACGAAGAGAAGCGACGAAGAAGAGGATCTAAGTCGTTTTCGAGTCGGAAAGTATCTTTAGATGCAAGGTACGGGAAGCCATCCCTTTGAGGCACTTGAAAACTAGAAGTGTCACTTTAAATTCAATCCTGCGTTTGATTCCCAGCCAATGGAATTCATATGAGAATGGGGTGATGTGGTCATATTTGTGCTTTCTCGTCACAAGCTTGATAGCTTTATTGACGATAGATTGTAGGCGACGAATTAGAATATTGGGAAGCCCGGCCAGAACTACCCTGAGCTGATACCCTGGCGCTATTATGGCGACGCCTCCGTGATTACAGCGGAAGGTGACGTCGTTAATTCTGGTTCAAGCTCTGGTTCGGTCGATAACAGAAAACTCTTTAGAAATAAAAATTCTAATAGGCATCGAGCCGCAATCGTGCCACGTGTCAGCAGAAGGATGTCGACTCCCCAGTCAGCTCTCAGACCGAGGAGATCATCGATTTTTTTTTTGTCGAGAGATCTGATATTGACCAGACTGAAAGTTGAATGTTTCTGGACAGATTTGGCATGGCGTTCAGCTATGGCAGCCCTGCCCCCGACCGGCTCGGTGACCTCTGCAATGACAGAAAATGTCAGCACCACTTCGCAACAAGCGAAACTTGCGTATGGAAACAATGGTATGAACTTAGGACGATAGAGGCACTTTTGAAAGAAAGCATTTGATCGCGAATAAACGAAGTTGTAGAGAACTTTGGAGTATAGACTGTCAACCGAGCAGGTAGACATTGTATGAGAGTCGATTATATAACCAGCGTTCGTTTATCAAACGATAAAAAATTATGATGAACTCCAACATATCCGAATCGAACACGACGTCCTCAAACACGACGCAAGAACACTTAACTGCAAAAACGAAAAATATCCACTTAGAATAGAAAACCATCGAAAACAAGCAAACGTTCCGAAGAGGCAGCCGGTTGCGTACCGGCGCCGGAGCTTCTTTTTCGGTAAGAAAGTTAAGAAGTAAATATTTTGATTGTATTACCTTTGCCTAACCTATGAAGTTACCATTAACGCTAACATTAATTAAAGTAATTTCGTACTGTCGCCATGAAAAGCCTAGGCATCCAACACGATGGTAAAGGCAACAAATGCAGTGCTGAAGACAACTTCATCATGACATCTACATTCACGAAACATTTTGGAAACACCTTCTACAACTCATTTCTCTTCTCCGAATGTTCAGTTTCTTATTTGAAAACTACCGTTAAAAATCTGGAAAGTAATGGGAAGTAAGTGAAGCATGTGGAATGAATGTAATGCAGCTAGAGAACTTCAAGGAAATTTATTAATGAGCAGAAATATGTAATTTGCATATGCGTATTTGTATTTGTAAAATGCGCACATATTTGGGCTTAATGGCGTTCATCTTTTTATTTGCAAACAAAATTCTAGGACAAACTGCTTGGTGAAGGAAGGAAATGATATCGTCCATGGTCGAGATAGAGATATATTTTTACAATTGTACCCGGGACAAATCTATGATCTCGATGAACAATGCAAAATGGTTTACGGACCGAATTCTTTATACTGTGGAGTAAGAATGAAGATTTACAGTCACTTTAATTATGTTGTTTTAATAAATTACCTTAAAAATTTTTTAACCCATGGGATTTAATATTATAATATAATATTATATATTATAGTATATAATAATATTTATTTTATTATAATATAATAATATTTATATTATTATTATTAAATAATAAAGAACTTATCTTAGTTTAGTTTGAAAGCTCATTAATTAGAGTTTTTAATAACCTATTTCAAATAAAGGGCAAACAAAATGACGAAAACATCTGCCAAAGCATTAGCTGCTACTCCAGGCCATATTGTCTTAGCCCGACATTTTACAGGGCATTGGATGGAACCAGCTGTTCAAATGGAGCTTGGTGTCGCAGGGGGAAATGTGTACCTGATGATAGGGCTCCAAGAGCTCCTGGTGTGAATTTAAATATAAATGTTATTAATTCACATTTAATTATTTAAAATAAATGACTAAAGTATGTGTCTAACAATTTTTAGATGAAATCGTGGCTAACAAGATGTTATCTTAATGCCGTATCTATTTATATTATTTCACAGACCACTGTACTAACGGTGACTACAAACTTCCAATTTTTTCAAACCTTAAGGAACGTTTTTGCAAAGATGTTATTCTTCAGTATCCGGAAATATGTAATTACCGAGAAATCAGAAATTACTGTTGTGCATCGTGCGATGGGAAACGGAGTAGTAAGGAAGGTGAAAATAAAAAATTAATTTGATTACCTTGAAATCATTTGAATCCAAATTACCAGCATTAATAACAGAATACAAAGTCAATTGATATAAAATATGAATGAACTTTATAAATGAATTAGTTTTTAGTTTAGTAATATTATAAAATGTTTATTTAACGATATATTTGTATGCAACAGGTTGCCAAGATACCATAGGTGAATGCCATAATCTCAAACCAAGAGATTGTTATAACGAATATTATGCAACCACTTGCTGCAAAACCTGCACTGCTCTTGTCCGAAACCCAACCTATGCCACGTGTCTTTATGGAGACAAAGGTGATAACTGCTTGGACCTGGTACCTGAAGTGTGTCACCTCTCCTCTCGGTTTTGCTGTCAAACCTGTGCTACATACTTGTCACCAACAAATGCAACCGAAACCCCTTACAAGAGTACGAACTCTCCAGTCACAACAAGTATTTTATCTACAACAACAACTGTATCTACCACAAAAACAGATTCCGTAAGTTCCGCTGGCACAACTTCCAAGAGAGAACCCAATTCTGCTGCTCCAGTCACCATGACTGTTTCCCCCAAATCAACCATTTTAACGACAACCCTAACTACCCCCTACCCATCCAAGGCAACAACTTCTTTCTTAAGTTCCACTGTTTCAAGTTCCACAACAAATACTACTAACAATTTTACAGGTATGATTCAAATGTTCTATTTAGAATCAGGGCGCAATATGTAAAACATATTTTTCCAGATTCCTGTGCGGAAGAAGACTTCGATGGAACTCTGGAGTACGTCGACGTCTGGGGCGACAAGTTGTACCTGGATTGCAAGTCTTTGGTCCGACATGTTTCCAATCTATGCTACGATGATGCTATTCAGAAATATTGCTGTGCTTCCTGTAAGAGTGTTAAAATGGATAAAGGTGAATATAAACACATTTTATTGTTTATTTAATCCCTTACTTACAAGCTCCTTGCTTTAAAATAGTAATTATATTAATAAACAATTAATTTGTCTATTAATTTTATTCATTCAGACTACTGTATCAATGGTGATTACCGATCCAAGAATTTCGATTGCAAACAGTTAGTGGAAAACAATCCAAATCATTGTGGCATCAAAGAATTCAAAATTCTTTGTTGTAAGTCGTGTGGATACGCTATCGTAAGAAACGTTGAAATAGAAGTAGATCATTGAGAACTTTTGTCATTACATTATTATTCTAACGAATAAAACAAAACATTGCATCTGCTCGACTTTTTTCTGAAATATTTCTCTACGTCTGGTTCTTGTTTTAGTTTATCAGAAGGGTGTTTAGTTATCTTTGTAAATTTGTTTTGTATTTGTTGTCATCGCTTAAGCTAGCCTGTTGAAAAACTAATGATAACAAAATCCATCAAATTATTGCCTGGAGATTTTAAAAAAAAGCTCTCGGTTGTTTAAAAATGCCATTGGCAACTGAAAAGACGCCAATTTTGAGCTGGAGGAGCGTAAACCAGCATTAAGGGGGCCTCTCACAAATATTGGCAAATTGACGCTAGATATGTAATATGATACGTTTTCAAAACTAGCAGTACTTCAGAAATATGTCCATTTGAGAGTTAGGTTTCAATTTGTATTCAGAGATGAATGGCTTGCAGACCAACGTGTTTTCAAACAGACGGTTGATTTCGGGTACTTCTCAACTTGATGTTGCAAAGCTTCATAATCCTGGTTATTAAACATTTGTTTAACAAAACATACTTTGAAAATGAAAGTACATAAATCATTGAGCAGGACCCGAGAGGTTACAAGAAGCGCCTCTGACGCTATATACATGAAGCTACAATTACAAATCTTCTTTTTCGTCCAGGTTAACTAATTTTTTTCACTTGTAGACATCATTCAGGTATTCATAGTTTTTGTAGTATGCTTGTCACAAATGGATAACTAATAGCAGGTGTGCCGTATTCATCAAATAAGTGAACACAGATATGTTTTAAAACTCTATTTATTATGTAATGCTGACATCTGGTTGCCATGCTAGACTGGTTGTCTAAGTCATGACGTTTCTATCGAACAACATCATTTTTCATACTCGTGCTTGCAGCTGTTCATTTTTATTTCTTGCAATAAATTGAATTAATCCAAAGTGCTTTATTTATTTTGTTGTTTATTTTGCCATGAACGTAAGCTTCAGGGGCGCTTTGTGACGGTGCAAGCTGGGTCGCGAATACGACTGTTGCTTTTACCGTCGTTCGCAGGCACGATACCCTCTGAGCCAACTTACATGCTAATTGCATTTGCAATAGTTTGTGATTCGGCATCAGGCAAAACTAACACAGCAAGCCTAATTTCTTTTTCCTCATTCTTAATCACTACCACTTGGTGTTCTAACTTATTTATCAATTTTCAATCAAAACTGTCATATGTGTAAAATTATATTACATGATTTGATGTAATGATGTAATATAATTTTATATTACCTGATCTGATGTAATGATGTAATATAATTTTATAATATACATAAAATGGCATCCGCTACCTTTGGATGCCAAGTCCAAAGTGGTTTTTGATCAATAAATTCATTCATCTCTTGAATCATCACTCGGAACACGACGTGGCGCAGTCGACATTTTCTCTGAACGTTGGGTTGCCACCGGCCTTGGATGTAAATTCTTCTAATCTTGCTGAAGCCTGGAGGCGATGGAGAAGCAGTTATGAAACATATTTCCAGCTTTGTGACGGTTACCAACTTCCCGAGTTTCGTCAAGTAGCTCTTCTTCTGCACGCTTTGGGTGAAACCGTCAATGCCATGTACTATGACATGGATTGGCAGAACAAAGAGGACAAATTGAAGCATGAAGTTATCCTGCTAAGATTTGAGGAGAAGTTTGCACCTAAGAGGCATGTGTTGGAAGAATAGTCCCCTTTCAATATTTCCTAATTTAGTGTATTATTAATATATTAGGATACTAATATGAACGACGGTGAAGTCAGCAAGACTTCAGCAAGAACTTTGACATCTAATAACTCTGGAACGCGTAGAGCTAAAAATATAAATGTTTTTGTTAGAAAGGTCTTGCTTTAGAAAATGATGCGCGTAAAAAATGTATTTTGAATAAAAATGAATTTTTGGTTAACGTATAAGGCTTTGAGCGCCGATAACGTAAAATTCCTTAACGCGCATGAAATTTTAAAAACATATTTAAAATCTACAGATTATTTCCTTTCTAAAAATATGTGTTTCGTTAACGTGTCTCCAGCGCAAGTACCGAAATTTAATTTTTTAAAAAGACCGATTATGTGTTTACCATAGATATAACACATACGTAAATGGATCAATTTACATTACTTTTTTATTTTTCTGTTATAAAAATAATAAATTTAAATTATTTTTTAATATTTAGTGTGCGTTAGCAACGATTGCACTAAATGGGACTGACGTATCCGTCTGACGGAGGCTGTCACTTTGTTTGTTTCATTGTTATAAATGATTCAAAAGAAGTACTATTTTACGATCCGATGCCAGGAGAGAGTCGAAACCTGGAAAAGATGAAGAGATTTTTTGATTCACTTTGCAGAAGCTCAAAAAATAACAGGTGGATGAACATTACGATGAAGAGGGGGCCGTGGACAGGTGTGCAACGCGATAGTCACAACTGTGGCATTTATGTAGCCTTTACGCTTCGGGCTATGGACGAAGAGAGTGATTATCCAATTGATGGGATAGCCCCAGATGATATTCGGATGTCATATGCAAAAGAAATTCTTCGTCTTTCAGACAATATGACCAACACATGCCTTTACTGTGGATCGACGGAGGATGACAGTGGTTACCAATGGGTACAATGCGATGCCTGCAACAGACGGGCCCACATACACCGCACTAACATATCGTAAAAAACGCAACAATGGAATGGCAGTTCATTTATGTGCTGCTTTTGCATGCAGTATTATAGCGTCGTATAGCAAGCTCATGAAAAGTTCCAGTTTTTTTTCAATAAAACATTTTAACTTATGTTTTCATTAATAATACAAAATTTATATTACTGGTACATGTTTTACATTTTTTTAACGAAAGTAAAGCGTCTTTATATCTATGGTAAGCACGAAATCGGTCTTTTTTAAAAATTAAATTTCGGTACTTGCGCTGGAGACACGTTAACGAAACACATATTTTTAGAAAGGAAATAATCTGCAGATTTTAAATATGTTTTTAAAATTTCAAGCGCGTTAAGAAATTTTACGTCATCGGCGCTCAAAGCTTTATATGTTAACCAACAATTCATTTTTATTCAAAATACATTATTTTTTACGCGCATCATTTTCTAAAGCAAGACCTTTCTAACAAAAATTTTTTTATATTTTTAGCTCTACACGTTCCAAAGTTATTGGATGTCAAAGTTCTTGCTGAAGTCTTGCTAACTTCACCGTCGTTTTATCCGGCCTGACGTGAACCAGCAATCTTAATAATATTGACCTTATACAGGTGAAAAATAAAATCTATGTAATCTTTATTTTCGTTAAAAAAGTAACACTTAGTCAAATGTCGAAGTTCTTGGCTGGGTTTAGTTTCCCTGAGAAAGGACGGCGAATTCCAAGCCAAGTTTTGATTAGCAGGCAAAACACACCAAAATTAAAGAAAATGAAATCAACTTTGTTGAGGTCACATTAGTAAAGACTGCCAAACAAAACAAAGGTAGTTTTAAAGTAAAAATGTTTCGTATTAAATAGTAGTCATTTTCTAAGTTCACTCCTCATTCATCTTGGGGGATTCTGGTAAGGGCACAAGCTGACAAATTGGTAAAAGTTTGATTGCTTGGACTAGACACAGGATCAGACCAATGATCAGATTTTCCTGAAACGGGAGAAGAATTTGACCAAATGCCTGGAGAATCAGGAGAAGGAGTTGGATAAGGATCAAAATGAGAAGAATTCGGAGGGATGAGGCAAGCTGCCAACATGCCGGGGTGATTCTGGAAGGAGGTATGGGGCATGAGGAGACTGCTGAGCTGTTGATGAGAAGGCTGACTTTGGTATGGCTGCTGGAAATCTTGGAGAAGTTGGTTTGAAGTTGATAAGTGAGGAAAGACAATTCCATTTTGCTGTAGATGCTGATTCTGTTGGTTGACAAGTATCTGAACATGAGCAGGAGAAAGTGGTATATTGGCAGAAACCTTTTTTTTGTTAGCCTTTTTGTTTGACTTTTGAGAAGACTGCACAGCAAGTTTCTTGAGACTGTTCCTGATACTAAATTTGCTTTCCACAGAACTGGCACCGCTGTTCTCAGAAGGTGGACTTGCTTGTTGACAATAGGTATTTAGGATGCGATTGCCATCTGGTGACCTTGAGCCTTGAGAAAAGTCATGAAATTGTTCGCTTCCGTGCGTGCCTTTCATCTGGAATACTGGATAGGAGCCATTGAAATCAAAACTTTGTTGACAACTGTTACATGCTGCTCCTACTTCTTGAGCATAATCTGACATGTTCACAGATTGTTGGGCACTATGAGAGGGAATGGAAGTGGATGGAAAATTAGATGGATACTGGGAATAGGTGTTTGAGTTTCCGTGATGAGGAGTCAAAGAACTTATCAATCTCTCATTAATAATATTATCATGATTGAAGGTCTCTTTGAAGACAAATGTTGGATCGACGAATGAATTTTTTCCAAGTGGCACACCATTAAACCAGCTCATGTCCTCTGACATTCCACCACAAGCACTTTCATAAGATGGAGGCATTTCAAAAAACTTCTGAGCAACAAACTGATTCTGAACATTTTCCCTTCTCTTTTGTCCAGAGTAGTTGAATCCCTGCATTAGGCCATTGGGTTTCAAAAGCAATGATTGTGTTTCATCACTGTCCATTTGATGTTTCTTTAATTTTTTATTCTGCACAATAAATCTTTGTGAACATATTATTTTAATATAGAGCGTTTGGTAGACATTTGGTTTGAAATGTCTATAATGTCTAAAATAATTTTCATTACTGTTATTATACTTCTTAATTATTCAACAAATACTTGTGAAAAATATTTTCAAACTGACCCTGGAATTTGATGCTGGAAGAGGATTTGATCCGCAATCCCCATTTAAGGGGCGAGCTAAATTATTAGAAAGGTGGGTCGAATTTTCTTCATCCATGACCTTTTTAGTGTCATCGATCAAGGTCACGAGCCTGTCATGCAACCTCTCAGCTGCAATGTCTCGAGGAAGACGATCCATATGATCAGCTAAGTCTGTGCTGGCTTTGTGGGATAAAAGGACCTGGGCAGTCTCATAGCTTCCCTCTCTGCAAGCCACAAACAACGGAGTTTCTTCGTGTGCATCCTGTGCATCTTTGTTGGCTCCTTTATCAAGCAACAGTTGTGCTGCTCTGTAATTGTTCACAGATGCTGCCCAATGCAAAGCTGTTCTTCCTGCAAAATAATTTGAATAAATTGCTTTAATAAGAAATGGCTTATTTATTATGTTTATTATATTCATTAAATAAATAGAATGCAAGTATGTAAAATATGGTTTTGACAACAGAAAAGCTAAACATGGATTAATGATATTAATCCTATGAGAACTTACCTCTGATTAGACTTCATAATTACTTTAGTAATGCAAAAATGTGAGATAATTTGACAAATTAAGATTATATCAAATTTGTCTGTACGAGCAATTTTTATTAATAATAAATAATAAAAACATGCCATTTTTGTCTCCAAAGTTGACATCGGCTTCATTACTAATCAGCTCCTCTGCAAAATCTTCAACTGACAATCTCACAGCCAGCATCAGAGGTGTGCTTCCATCATCAGTTTGGGCGTTTACTTTCGTAGCTCGGTGTCTCAACAGTACCTGGATTGGAAAACTTTTGCACTATTCCACAAGCATTGGAATGTCATTCTTTTTTCTTACCATAAAAACACCTTTGGCATCAGCCGCTACAGCTGCATGCAATGGCGTCCTCCCATTGCAATCCTGAGCATTCGGCTCTCCTCCTGCCTCGAGCAAATGCTTTGCAGCTTCGGTTTTTGAAAATCTCGCCGCCAGATGTAGTGGGGTTTCGCCTGAATTAAATTTTTGTTTAAATTTCAGAGACATCCATGATAATTTGTGAGAAAGTCAGAAATACACATCTACCAGTTGTGTCTGTGGTGGCATTGACGGTGGCCCCTTGGTTGATAAGATCAGATATCGTAGCCACACCATCATCGCTGCAATCGCTAGCCTTGGAGCCAGAAACTCCTAAACTTCTCTTGTGAGAAACTGAAGAGGCTAGCATCAACGGTGTATACCCATCGGGGCCTCTGATGTCGACCAGCTCTTTGTCTGATGGTTTATTCATGAAATATTTTTCATGGCAGGATGTGGGAGATTCGAGTTGATCTCCTTCCTGAAATGGAGGAGTTGGTGCAGAGAGAGTCACTTTCTTGATGCCTGCTGCTCTCAGATGCCTCTCTGACCATTTCCTTTGTTCAAGAACTTCTGAATCGCCTTCAATCATCTAATGGATTTTTGCATTGCTTAATTCAGTGTTTTGCTTTATTTTAAGGTTGAAATGATACAAACTTTCATCTTCTTTGGAGGATTGTCATAAACTTCTCTTTGTTGTGTGTCCTGAGGGCTTTGTGCTGGAGATGTTTCTGAACTTATTTGGCTGCTTGTCAACACTGACATGGTGCTCTGCCTGTTTCAATAAGATATGATAATCAATTTGATATGTGATATTACCAATGCACATAATCAGTAAAGCTTGAAACCATTTGCTTACCCTTTACTTTTTGATTTGTTAACAATGTTAAGAGCTGGGATACATCTCTTAAATCCTTCTGGAAACCATGTTAAACCTCTCCTCCGTTTTTTGATGGCATTGAAAAGAACCAGAATAACAAAAAATATTACTCCCATGGAGCTGGCACAAACAACTATTAGGACCACAGGAACAGATTTGGAGTTCCCATCTGGTTCAGCTGGAATGCAAAAGTAAATTCTGAAGTGTTATAACCTGCAGTAGCTTACCAGACAAATACTAACTACCAACTACCTAATGCACAACTCAAACTAGAACTACTTTATTTAAAAGAACCTCTGTCTCGACCTGCATGCCAGAAGATGTGTTGATAGTAATATAACATAATTTTACAAATATATTATTCATACACATCATGAAGCTTCAAAGAAACTTTGTTTTATTTTGAAACCAATTGAAATAAGCCGTGCGACTACCGGTAAGTCAAACTGTTATGTACTACATAAACAAAACATAAGGGAACTACTCGAGAGGCACAGCAAGTAACCAACTCATATCTTAACTCTCAGAACAACAAAATCCACTCCGTTTACACAAAGCTTATCAGTATTTCATGCATGTCATGTTAATAAGTTTAAAAGATGAACCATCAAATTTTTAATTCTGTGGCACTACAAACCTGCAACCGAGTATATTGGAATTTCTGATTTCCATCCTGTTCTTAAAGACTGAGCTAAAAACTCTGATGCACTTTCAGTAGTAGTGAAACATTGGTCTTTACACTTGCTGTTGTCAAGTTTCATGTGTACTTGGCTCCTATTAGGAAGAAACCAGTCAACAAGTTTTAATTGTTTATTAATGCATTTACAATTAAAATTAATCTTGTGTAATTTATCAGGAGCTTACAAGCTAAAAACTCACCCTAAAAATGATCCTTGAGCAGCTCGTTTGTTTCTCGAATGAGCTTGAGAAGTTGATTGGGACCACGGATAAACCATTTCTCTACCCCGAGAGTCGTGCATCAACCTTGGAATAGATCTCAATAGAAGCCCCAGCTGTCTCAGAAAGTGAGGGGCAATGTCGATAAAATCTTCAGGAGTAGCTATCACCACAACTACCAAAATCCCTGTGGCCAGTTTGTATTCAATGCTGGAAGACGGTGGCTCACAATCAAGACCGTCCCATCCGCATTCTTCAGTGTTACAACCTAATCAAAAAAGAATGAATGTATAATGAAATCTATTATTATCATTTAAGCCCTTGCACTGACCTCTATCACAGTGACCATCAGAGTAATGTCTACTGCAATAATTCTCATAAAGAGGATCACACTGCTCCACTTTGTGCTCCATGCAGTCCCAACCGTCAAACAAACAGGATTCCTCTGAACATTCCTCATCACAAATGCCGTTGTTGAAAACCTCAAAGCACTTGGTAGCATGCTGTCGAACTGAAATGCAGTTGTGGTAAGGTCTGCTGCTATAGCTGCACTCAAAGCCATCATAGTTGCATTGGTAACTGTCACACTCTTTCTGAAAAATTATTCATCTATTATTAAAACAAAATCTTTCTTATTCATAAATAAGGAGTGAAATAACATTTCTTAATAATCATTTAAGACAAATAGATAGTTTAGATGTAATTATTACATTTAAAACCACTTGAAATTTAAGTTTCAAAATATTTTTGACATTGTAATAGGTTGACTAATTAATAAAAATTACTTACATCGCAAACTCCATTGCCAATCTTTGCTGAGCAGTTATTCTGCAAACACTCCACAAAATGTTGAGATGAATGAAATGATTTCTCTATTCCTCCTTGGAATGTCTCATCAAAGCAAGGAGTAAGAAGGCACTTGTTCGGGGAATTCAGCTCGCACCTTTCCCCTCTATATCCAATGGGGCACATACAGGTGGAAAGGGATTTTCCAGGAATGCAAGTTCCTCCATTTAAGCATGGATCGGTATCGCAAAGAAGGTGTTTATATTGACAACGATCGCCGGAAAATCCCTAAAAATGCAACATCACCTATCGCTAGTAAGAGTAATTAATCTCGGATTTATTACAAAAGTATTTAAATTTATAATTTAAAACCTTTTGACACATGCAGTAACTCGTGTTATTGTTGGTTTCAACACAAGTGGCTCCATTTTCACAAGACACTCTTGAGCCACCGATAGCACACAGAAGAATTTTCTGCCGACATTGCTTTCCTTTCCAACCTGGTTTGCAGAGGCATTTGTAATCTCCAGGCGCTTGAATGCAATCAAACGATCCATCTGAGAAGCAGGGATTAGTTAGGCACTCGTTCATGTCTCCTTCACACCTGTTGCCACTGAAACCAGGAGGACATTCGCAGTGAAAATGTCCGATCTTGTCCTTACAAGTTCCATTATTCATGCAGGGATTGTCTTTGCAATCGTCAATGTCGATTTCGCACAGCAATCCCTCAGTTCCATGAGGACACGAACAGCGAAATCCGTTGACCAAATCATGGCATGTTCCTTATTAAATGAGATCTTTGTTATAGAATAAAAATGACGTGGTTAAAAATGAGCACCACATAATAAACTCACCGAGGTTTTGACAAGGTTTAGTTTCACATTCATCGATATTAAACTCGCAGTTGATGCCCTGGAATCCCGGTGGGCAGGAGCAGTTGTAACTGTTTACGAGGTCGTGACATGTTGCCCCATTCTTACATGGCATCGAGGAGCATTCGTTGATTGCCTTGTCGCAATAACTGCCTTCGTAACCTGACTTGCATTGACAGAAATGTGTGGTTCCAACATCTACACACGCACCACCATTTTGACACAAAGCCTTTTTATCAACTCCTGTTAAATTTCATGCATTTATTTGTATATTAATAAGTCACTAAAAAAGCCCAAAGATTAATTACTTTTGATGACAGCAGCGGCATCACAAGAAACAAGCCTGACATCGCACAATGCTCCCGTAAAGCCAGGTCGGCATGAGCATTTGAATTGGTTGGCCACTGATTGACATGTCGCGCCGTTCCAACAAGGTGCTTGTTTGCACCAGTCGATAAAACTTTCGCATCTTTTTCCCATGAATCCTTCCGAGCAGTGACAAACGGGAAAGTATTTCGTTCCGTAAGGTGATAGTACGTCGAACGTCTTTGGAGCTTCAGTCATGGCGATGCAAGTTCCGCCATTAAGACAATAATCCGATTGTTCTCCACAAGGATCCTGTGCGTGCTGACAATTCGAGCCACTGAAACCAGGCCTACATAGGCATTTGAAGCCATTCACCATGTCGATGCAAGTACCTCCGAAGAGACAAGAACTGCAAATAACGGGTCGATAAGCTAGATTCGAGTGCACTTTTGGAAGCAACTCATGACTCAATTTCACCTGTCAGTGCAATCCTGGTCGTTGATGTGGCATTGCATTCCACTAAAACCAGGCAAACACTTACAGGCGTAGGAATTAACGAAGTCCATACAGGTAGCTCCGTTCTGACACGGAGAAGAACTGCATTCGTCCAACTCATTCTGGCAGTTTCTACCTTCAAATCCGTTTCTGCACTGACACTCGTAATCTTTCAGACCATCGATACAAGTTCCTCCATTAAGACAGGAATCTAATCGGCGATGTTTCAAGTTGTTCACTTCGTTATTTTGAAAATTTAAAGAGCTGAATAAAGATAATTCAAAATTTAATCACCTGGTTGACAATCATCGGGGTTTAGTTCGCAATTCTTTCCTTCCTGACCAATAGGACACTGACAAACGTAAGAGCCTTGTGTGTTCAAGCAAGTGCCTCCATTCAAACACGGCTGATTCATGAGGCATTCATCAATGTCTTCGTTGCAGAATCGTCCTAGAGATTAAAGTTAACCCCATTTTATGACCCAATTTCTCTGCGGCAGTCGTTAAGTTTCTGACTTATTGAACTCTCAAAAAACACGTTGAGTGCTCACCTACAAATCCAACCACACATTGGCAAGTATAATTCGTAAAGTTTTTGTCGGGAATGCATTTTGCTCCGTATCGACATTCGTTGTTGGCGCATGGATCGAGTTTTGTCAGGCACGTGGGACCGATGTAGGGAAGTTGACAAAAACATTCAAATCCATCCACTTGGTCCACGCACTGACCTCCGTGAGCACATGGATTAGAAGCACATTCGTCCTTGTTAATTTCACAACTTTTTCCTGCAATAAATAAAATTAATTAGGCTCGTGTGTGTCGTTTTCCTGATCGATTTTAACAACCTTCAAAGCCAGCAGGGCACAAACAAGAGTGAGTTCCCAATTCATCCATGCATGTTCCTCCGTGTTGGCATGGATTCGACAAACATTCGTCAGTTTCCGACTCACATCTTACTCCCTCGAATCCGTTTCGACATTTACAATCAAACCTGATTTTAAATGGTGTTATTAAGCCGCTATAAGAGAAAAGAATTTTTCCAAATGACCTGCATCGTTATACCTGTTTATGCCATCAATACAGGTGGCTCCGTTGAGACATGGATTGCTAAGGCACTCGTCGACTTTAGATGCGCACAGGTAATCATTGTAACCACGAGGACAATCGCATTTGAATCCATTGATCAAATCCGTGCACCGTCCGTGGTTCAAACAAGGATTCGGTGAACATTCGTCGATGTTTACTTCACAAGTTGAACCTGGTGGTTAAAGATTGGTTGAAACCAATCGACATTTAACGGTTGAAACAATCAGCATTTAACGGTTGAAACAATCAGCATTTTCATCAACCCATTCACGGTGCCTGGCATGGATTTATTCGCTCGATAAATCAATCAACGATTTGTTAACCATTCATCCTCAGCTTGAGCCCGCGTTTACATTTAAAGTTTATTCAACGACGATTCAATTTTCAAATGCTCAGATAGTCTCGCTGGGTGTCTGAGCATTTGAAATATTGAATGTCGAAGGTGCCTGGGACTTCTTTAAAATGCCGAAGTGCCTCTGTTGACTTTTATTGTGACTTTGTCATGTGAAATGACTCTAAAGCTGATTCTCACGCCTTGTGAAACTCGTGAAATTAGTTTCATTGCTTTCTCTGGTTCTCTGGCTGTTAATTTACGTAGTCAATTGTACTGCCATCATTACCTTTGATGTCGACCTTATCCGATCGTCAGGAATTCATAAATTTGTTTGAAGATTCATTTGAAGACAGGAAGGTATATTTATCATCTTAACGACGTGAATGTGAGATGAAGGTATGAAAAGTCGAAGTATGAAGGTAGCGAAAAGATTGTCAGACAAAAAAGGCCTCGTTTTAAGCAAACGTCGATCTCGGAGGCACATTAATTTACGAGTTAGACGTGTGTGGACTTTGGAGTTTCTTAGAAAGAGTGAATGAGAAAATCATCATCACAAATTCACGTTGAAACATCAACAGAAGGTTGACATGCAATTAGAACTTCTCTTCTTTACATTCACTCATTTGTTTGAAGCCATCATTAGGCTTTCATAAAGATATCAAGATTGCCCCAGAAGCCTTAACACCACGAAGAGATTAATGAATTATTAATGAGATGGCGTAAACAGTTCTCAATAAGAAACATTTATCTTTTATTTAATTAGATGGAACCTCAATAATTAACTTACAATTTAATTAGCTAATTTAATAAATTTAACTTATAATTATCAAATTATTTCGAAAAGTTATTATCATTCATTCCTATATCCTGATGATAGCTTGGCAAATGGACGACATTTGACAAATAAATAACAAGAGTCAATAATTGAAGTACAGAAATTTGTTTTACCTTATTAGTTAAAATGGAACGAGAACTCACCGGTATAACCAGGTAGACATGAACAGGTAAAGTGATTGATGTGATCAACACAGTGCCCTCCATTCTGACAGGGAGTACTTTGACATTCGTCGATGTTGACTTCGCATCTCGTACCTTCGCGGGGGCCATTAAAATGATAAACGAATTTCAAACCAAAGCACTTGACTTGATAATTATGCGACAATTAGTCTAAAATTGAATTCATTACGAATTAAGGAGTCTTAAGAGAAAGACTGACGTCGTTTCGAGATGCCAATCCAATTTTGGAAATACCATGAGGAATGTTTTGAATGAATGAATGAATTAATTAATTAATTAATTCAACTTAATATTGTTATTGACATTGCGTTAGGTAATTAATTGAAATAAAATACCATCACTAACCATCAGTTCCAGGAAGGCACAAGCAGACATAAGTATTGATGAGCTTCTTGCAAGTTGCTCCGTTCATGCAGGGTCCACTACTACATTCATCCACTTCTTGGTCACATCTCTGACCTATGAACCCTGGATTGCACTCGCACCTGTACGACCCTACCTGGTCGATGCACCGCCCTCTCCCACAGGTCACACCCTCGCACTCGTTTATGTCGACCTCACAACGAGGACCGTCATATCCTGAATGGTATTGGAAAGCACAATTGCATAAAAGCCAAAATGTCAGCATTTAAAAATAAAGGATTTAGAGTTGAATGACTGATGTTCGACTGTAGCAATAGAGCTTTGAAAGATTATGAATAAGGACTTAATGCGCCTTAGAACCCGCTCACCTTTTGGACACGTGCAGGTAAAGTTTTGAACGCCTTCAACGCATTTTCCTTCGTTCACGCACGGATTGGTGCGGCAGAAGTTCACCTTCGTTTCGCAGTTGATTCCCTCGAATCCACTGCCACATTGGCACTCGTAAGATGCCACGCCATCGATGCACGTTCCTCCGTTCAAACAAGGACTGCTGCTGCATTCATTTACGTTCATTTCGCACCTAATTCCAGTGTATCCTGTAGCGTAGATATGTAATAAAATAGATATTATAGATATTACCGCCTATAATTATTTAAATTCTTTGTTTAATTATTTAAAATGCCGATGAGTCGCTAGACTGAAGGACAATAAGCTCATAATCCCGCCTGAAACATAAATTCAAAAGAAATTCAAACATTCCGAGCAAAGCATTGTGTTGTTTTAACTTAAGAACATTCAAATAAGAATTAATTCTTCAACATATCAATCTGGAATTTCTCTCCAAACGAGATGGACTATTTCTTCATATTTCAAGAAGGTTTGACGGAAATGTTGATCTTTCAAAAAGATTTTTGTTTACTTCGGTGTAAAGCAAGTGTTTGCCGTCGCATCAGTGACTTCAAAAGAACACCAATCCTTTTAGCACAAACATCTTATCAGCACGTGATCCTCTGAGAGAATGTAAGAAAATATTTCTTGGATGTACACTCGTACGCTCCTAAAACCCATTAAGCGAGTTTGACATCCGAAGATGCATCGATATTTGAGGCCGTGAGAGATGAATATCGGAACTGCAACACGTGCTTGAAGTTGGAGATGTTCAGGAAAAGCGCATCAACTGGAAATGGAAACGATGACGTGCTTGGTGCGTCGAAGCGTTAAAAAGGTC
>JAJTWR010000443.1:10000-62500 GCA_021613335.1 Whitmania pigra | reverse complement strand
TGTTTGAAAATGATGTCGGCTCGACATAAAGAACTTCAAAAAGGAAATCTGACGAGTAATATGCGACCTTTGTTTCGAAAACATTCAACATTCGACGCTCCGAAAAGACACTCACTTGCAGGATGCTTCGTGGTGGCGATTTGTGGTGCACGGTGCGTTGTTCTGACACGGATTCGGACGACAGGAAGTGAATCCTGAAAATGAATTTCGAGAGAAACTGTTACTCATTCGAGAACCCTCGGTTGCTGGGACTGCTGTTCAAACATCGTCTGGAGATGACACTCTGAGGCTGACATGCAGTCACGTCCATTAATTAAGATGCTCGAGTGGATAAAGATGAAGATGATGATTACGATTATGACGATGAGGACGATTACAGTGATGATGACGATCACGATTACTATGATGATGATGACGATGACGATGACATTGATGATGAGGATAGTGGGCTAGTCTGTATCAACAAATGTTTGAGATAACACATTATTAAAATCCTTTAATATTTTTAATAAATTTTGATACATAAGTTTCCATACATTCTGAAATATTTGATTACAAATTACTCATATCGCTGTGATGTCATTCAACAGGTGTCACTTGACATTGTGATTAGTTGTGACGTAACAACCCTCATGAAGGAGATGTCGTTATTCAGCCCAATCCATTGGATCCATTGTTTGTTGGTATGCTTGTCTCATTCAACCATTATGATTGCATGGAAATGAGGAGTTACACTATTGTTTAATTGTTGTACAACAACAGCATTTCTAACATGAGTATTGAAAAATTTGATTTTTGTCGTCAATGTCATCAAATGTTGCCAAGAGTCGCCTCAGAACAGGTTGAATAGCAAACATGTTTGTGTTTGCAGGAGTTTTCTCGAATGAACAAAGACGATGACGACATGAGGTTTGCTCGATTGAGGATTAGTAATTACAACAAATAGGCACGTTGTATTTCTTTACATTACCGCCACCATCGTCGTCGTAATCATCATACGGTTAAAAATCATCATCATCATAATCTCAGTGACCACGGGCAAATGTTTTTGTGGCAATATGATTTATTGTACATTTAAATAGTTCTTAATTCACAACAAATAATTATAATAAAACATATTTAATGTAGGCGATATAATAACAATTAATTTTTTAATCATAATATTCAATCATCAAAGTACAACAACATTTAGGAAAATAGATCTCCAAATAAAGATTACATAATAAATCACCAACAATGCTAATAATAATTAGCCTTTAATAGTTAATAATTAACCTTTTCAATAACAAAATGATTTCGCAATCTCAATCAAACGCGTTGACATTGACGCTTCATTGACTTCTATCACTATTCAACCATTCAACCACTGAACTTTTTAATACGGGGGCAGCAAGGACCAGTGAACAAGTGGGTCCGTCACGTGTCACAACTCGTCCCTCAACTCGTATCTTTGTCTGCTTGTGCCATCGAAACTCTTGCATTGATATCGGTAATTGTGCATGTACATGGCTCTCAGGCGATGACGCTAATTATGACATTGAAGATGTTGGTGCTGGTGATGGTGATAATGATGACGTCTACGTTAATGACGGTAAAGAATTTTAAGATGATCAAGAATATAATCGTGAGGATTATAAACATCAATAACATTGAGTAACATCGATTAATCAGTTGCTGAAGTGTGATGATGATGATGATGATAACGATAATGATAATGATAATGACGACAACGACGGTGATGATAATGATTCTCACCTTCTATGGGCACACAGAAGATCGTCACCAGGTAGACTATGAAGAACGGAGACATGATGAGGGATATTTCTTTGGATTCTGTCAAAAGCCTTTTAAATTGCCAATTATTGCACGGAAAGGATGGATTAAGTTTGATAAATGGTATATAATTATTTTATACTTAAATGTATGATTATTATTAATATTAATATTATGATTTCGATTGTATTTTATTAATATTAATATTATTATTTCGATTATATTTTCTTAGTCGTCACAAGAAACTCGATATCTTCGGCGACGAGCAACCTTTTTTGTGGCACGAGAACTCGAATGCGTATAAATATAAGGATGGGAGGAGCTTGTAACAAGGCGCGCCAATGAAACGACCAATAGGATTCCTACTTATGGAATAACCAGGAGTACCTAAGATAAGCAAGAATGGATTTTTGGAAACATCGATATTATTTCCATTGTTAAGTGATTGATCCATTCAGATGATCCAGGGCATCTTCAACTCGAAAGGTGGATGAGCATTCAATGAATGAATGAATGAATGAATGAATGAATGAATGAATGAATGAATGATGAATGAATGAATGAATGAATGAATGAATGAATGAATGAATGAATGAATGAATGAATGAATGAATGAATGAATGAATGAATGAACGAACGAACGAACGAACGAACGAACGAACGAACGAACGAACGAACGAACGAACGAACGAACGAACGAACGAACGAAACGAACGAACGAACGAACGAACGAACGAACGAACGAACGAACGAACGAACGAACGAATGAAGGAATGAACGAACGAACGAACGAATGAATGAATGAATGAAAGGTTAGACTGAATAGATTCTTTAGATGCATTCTATTGAATTGATTGGTCAATTCAATTGTCTATCCGGTGATGCGTGGGAGTGATTTACGCTATGGATAACGATAATGATGACGATGGTGATGTTGATGTTGATGTTAATGGTAATTATGATGATGAACAACTTTAGAATCGATGAAAAATCGGTTACGTATATGTCCATTAGTATTCAAATATCAAAAAAGTTAAACTTGATGCGCTACTATTGTTTTTATTATTGTTATTATTATTATTTTTTATTATTATTAAAATGAATATGCCCCCTACTGATTGAGGTCATCGTTAAGAGAGATAGGCCTGAGGACAGAAAGTTCTGCTGATGTGGAGTTTCCTCTTTAACAAACGGAAGGAAGGAAGGCGCCACAAAAGAATCGATTGAAAAAGTCTTTTCAGGACCAAGAAGCTTCTTTGTTCAACTGTTGTTTAATTATTATTAAATTCCTATATTTAAATATTATTTATTTATTTATTTATTTATGTACATTATTTGTGAAACCTACAACACGATCCTTCACTATGTAAAAGATAAATCCTCAAAACATACTTCCAAGAATTCCAGTGGTTTAATTCCTACTACTTTTAAAACTTTTTAATCCACCACAGTTTGGCAGTTTTGACCTAATTACATGCTTAAAACTTTAATTAACCTACTTTATTATTGCCTAACTCAGGCGCAATGTTGCTATAAGTTTGTCCGTAACATTTGATGCAATTACATAATAATAGCAATAATTATAATGATTACAATAGCTATTCTTGAAATGGCCATAATTACTATTGAAATAACAGCTTTGCTAACAAAATGGTTTAAATGAAGCAAAACGTTTGTTACTAATTACCTAATTATTGCTAATTAATGTTTTTGCGTTAAATACATCAGTATTTGTTGTCTCTTCAATGTTATAGCTAACTATTTTAGCATTGCAATTAAAAAACTTCAAAAAATATCCCAAATAATTAATTAATTTAGATTCAACCGTTATATCGGTCCATAAAACATTTTAAAGTAAATGGACCTTGAATGCAGGTCAACTTGGTGAGTTGACCTATTTTCCTTCCCGTCAAAAGTCAAGAGGGACAACAAATCAAATCAAGACGATTTTTATGGTGGCATAAGTCCGAATCAGAGTGACCTTAAGGCCGCCGAACAAATGCATCTTGATGGTCTTTCAATGGTTACTGAGGCTGTGACTTCGTGTGGAAATTGGTTCCAGATCATTGGGTTAGCGACCGTAAACGATCTGTCCCAGCATCTTTTAGTCGCCCTGTCGGAACGAAGAGGAGCGACGAAGAAGAGGATCTTGAGGTATTTGAAATTTCCTTTTTTAGTTTATTATTGATAGTTTAGTGGTGGGAAGAGGTAAACCTTTGTTCGAAAATAAGAAAGGGAAGATTGAGGCCTTCAGGAAAGCCAAACATTTATCGAGGATCGAGGATTGCTAAAGATCTCAACAGGTCCATGCATGTTATTTGTAATTACATGACAAAAGATGTTTTGAAATAATAGCAAAAAAAGGAAACATAATTTCATATTAAATAATTTTTTTATAAAAAATTAAATTTTTATTGTTATTATTGACTTTTTGACGTTTACTTCCAATCCTTTTTGGGCACCGCAAAAAACACATTTTTGGGATTTTTTAATAAGTTTAAAAATAATTTAAAACATAATTGTGGAAGAACTATTTACATAACATACTAAAATTTTATAAATTTTCGTGACGTAGTCAAAAAACGGGTGCTTCCTATATGGATAGTATATTGAACTGAGTGTGAGTAGTCTAAATGCTAAACCAAGTGCCAAATTGAAGCCTAACTCTTCAATGGACGCATTTATCAAGGACTCGTGAAAACGTATCATACTACACGTTTTGTATAAATTTGATCGAAAGTCTATATTGTTGGAAGGCCCCTCTTGGTGGATGGCCCTGGGCCCGGGCCCGTCGCCCCCCCCCCTTAATCTGGCACTGCTCCCATAAACTATCTCCCTGCTTGAATGCACTTACATCAGTAGAATACCTATACACAAAATGAAATGAATTCAGCTGAATGTCAAGAATAGATAGAAATGCACTTTGAGTTTGGGTGCAAAAGCTTAAGAGACTCATTCTATTTCGAGGGTTAACCAATACTTTGATGAGGTAAACATCTGCAAAAAAATAGTTGGATATATAAAAGATGCAGATGCGGTAAAACTATTGTCTGGCAAAATTGTCTCTGACCCACCAAAACTATATCATCGGGTACATAGCCTATTTGATTTGGACTTTTTTCACCAAAAAATTTTTATCTCAATGGCAGAAGATAAGTGGAAATATTGAAAAGAAGTTACATTAAGATGAACCCGAATAAGAATGATTGATTAATCTGGCTAGTTTACTTCACCTAAAAACGTTTTCCCGCGTGAGTATTTTCATCTATTTCTTACGATATAGTAATTATTCATTAATGTCCTTCATGCCGTCACATCGCATTAAATAAATAATATTAAAATCTATGAATTGCTTAATTTGAGTCATTATCGACCTTTAGAAACAGTTCATAATACTTCATAAACGCTTAATTTGAGATCGTTGCGTGGATCTTGAAACAGATATACAAATAGTCACATATTTAAGCATAAAATGAAAAATTATATCTACCTAAAAACATTTTCAACGTTTTAAAATTTTTATAAAAAATTTATATAAGTAATAAGAAAAAAAACTTGTTCAGTCTAGTTTAGTTTAGTTTTAACATTTTTAACGAATGAATAGTACATTCTAATGGTAATGTGAAACAAAATAATAAAATTTAAAATAAAATAAAATATGTTAAAATTAAATTTTAAATTTTTTACATTTATATATTCTAAAACTTGCCTATCTTCGGAAGAGCGGTATTGCCATTGTGCATCTAAAGATCGAATTTACTAGATTGTTCCCGTTTATCGATTGTGTTAGGCGCGTAATAAACATGGTTGTACTATCCGAAGTTGAAAGCACATTTTGGGGTAATTTGTTGACTTTTTTTGTAAAATGCTTGTTTCGGCCTTAAATGGCGGGTATTATCTAGCCTGGGTGGAGCACCACGTGTATAAAATGATAAACTTTATGGTTTTTGGAGACCAGTTACTAAATTGTGAAAAATTACTACAGGACTCTGCCTTGAGGCTGGCAAGAAGTACTCCCAAACTGTCGAGAAAGGTTTCCACATTTCCATGGCAGCTGTGGATCCACACAAAAGCAAAGTGTCTGAGCCAGTAACCCTGTATCTCGAGAAGGATGAAGTTGAATATGTTCTCTGCACACTTGTTCCTGGTAAAATTAACCAGCAACAACTTGACCTGAATTTCAATATGGGAGAAGACATTAACCTCTTCATTAAGGAAAAAGGTTGATTTTATCTCTTTATTTGAAACAAAACTTCTGGTTTGCTTAGTTATTTGCAGATTACACTTTCATTTTATGTTTATTTTTTCAGGATCCCTCCATCTCACTGGTTATCTGACTGAAGAAACTGAAATGGACGACTTCTCGGAGGGAGAAGATTTTGAAGAGGAGGAGGAAGAGGATGAAGAAGTAGAATCTGTACAAGGTTTGTATTGCAACTATCACTTGTTCGAGAACTTAACTGACAATGTGCTATTGGAAAATAGGAAAGAGAAAGTTGAAGCAGATCGCAGCAAGTGGAAAGAAGGCAAAACTCGAAGTGAGTCGAAGATTCAGTTGTGTGTTCTTGTGGAAGT
The DNA here is from genome assembly GCA_021613335.1 of Whitmania pigra. NCBI lineage: Eukaryota > Metazoa > Annelida > Clitellata > Hirudinida > Haemopidae > Whitmania > Whitmania pigra. Next base: position 56,152 of record JAJTWR010000443.1, on the reverse strand, counting down.
GTTCGTGACAGTAATTTGTTTTACCAGTCTTTCATTGATGATGAAGCAGAGGAATGTGAGGAAGAAGAAGATGAGGATGAGATGTTTGAGGTTGATATGATGATGATGATGGTGATGTCTGGTCATTTAAACCCTGTTGTCTCCTTTAAGAAGATTTGCTCAGTCCTCTTGATATAAGTGTCTGTTATGTTAATAATGGTTGTCATTCCAGATGGATGATGATGATGAGGAGATGCCTGAAGTTCCACAAAAGAAGGACAAGAAGAAAGACAAGAAGGCTGCTCAGAATGGTGAGAAGAAGGTCGATGCTCCTGAAAGTGATGTGAGTCTTGATCGGAACAGTTCTAATTGGAATGATATTTCAATTTCTGACTGTCATACCTTATTTAATCTAATGGTCTATAGTAATACTTTATCTAATCTATTATCTGTAATTAATTTGATCTAAATTTTCATTGGACGTTCAACTCACAAACACTTTGTTCCAACAGAAGTCAGCATCCGAAGTTGCTTCAGCTGAGAAGAAGAAGAAGAAGAAGAAAAAGAACAAGAACAAGGACGAACAGACACCCGAAGCTCCCAAAGCTGCCCAGGTAGTGCCTCCCCTATTTGTATCTATTGTTATTATGATGTTTTTATTTCAGGTCAATATTATTTTATTTATTCTAATTCATCTCAGGCTCCAGCTGAAAAGCCAAAGAAGAAAACCATCAAGGGTGGCATAGTGGTCGAGGAACTCAAGGAAGGTCATGGCCCCGAAGCCATCAATGGAAAGAAGGTACGTCTTGTTGAATTGCCGTCGTCTTGTCTTGTCAACGTTGATTTAATTCCAGGTGATGGTCTATTACACTGGAAAACTGCAAAGTGGCAAAGTTTTCGACTCCACGACATCGGGAAAGCCATTCAGCTTTAAGCTTGGAACAAAACAAGTCATTCCGGGTTGGGATTTTGGAATCCAGGGCATGAAGGTCGGCGGAAAGAGGAGGCTCACCATCCCGGCCAGCATGGGCTACGGAAACAAGAAACAGGGACCGATTCCTGCCAACAGCACGCTCCTGTTTGACGTCGAATTGAAGGGTGTCAACTAATTTGTTTTCAATGGACTGCTTGTGTTTTGTGTCATAATAAACTATTAGGTAACGATGTCATGAGATGCATATTTGGTTATGGATGTAATGCCCTTAGCGCTTACTTCCTTGTTGTTCACACTGGAAGACATTGCATCACATTTTATGTCATTTATAGTCACTAGAAGTTGACTGAGCTCCTAGGCTGCAACAGAAAGTTTAGGGTCCCTCTTGAATTTACGCTTGAATGAGTCTACCCTCGATACGATTCCGCACCTCGTGCCATCGAGAAGCATGTCGTCGTCGAATGAATCGTTGGAAGCACTCCTTTCCATCGTTGGGGCTTGAGAATCTTCGAAAAGGTTGACGTTTGCTGGTAAAGTCTTGTTCTTGAAAAAGCACTGAATGTCCTCCAGTGTGGCGAGTTCCTCCCTCCTTTCCGAATAAATTACTGTCGTGTAGGGGGTGTTGACTCCGAGGATTTCAGATACGTGACCGAGACCCATGTCGGTCGGTTGGTTGGATAACACGAATTCCAATTCCAGGTCCTGATCGATCCTTTGTCTCTCTTCAGTCCTTGTGGAGGTTCTTGTTAGCTCTCCTGCAGAGGTGTTTACATCTCGGGCACCTGTAATAAGATCTTGTTCATTAGATTTCATTATTCATTAAACGAGTTAAAAATCACGGCAAAGCTATGTCATCATATGTGACCTAGTTGAAGTCCAAACGAACAGGAATTATTTACCAACCGAATGTTGGCAAGTCCTTAACGAAAGATTGTGGGTTTCTGCAGACGATCAATCGAGCTGATGAGAGCTTCAGAGAATCCATACAGTTCTGAAGTTCAGTCGTCGAAGACGTTGTAACGAGGGGCTTGTTGTTAAGTGCTAGAACACAATCTCCAACTCTGAGGTAAATTAATTTCAGGATTTCAAGGCTGGTCAAAGTAAATGACATTGAATAAGCATTTCTAAGCAACTACACTAAACTTATTTAAAAAGCAACGATGATTGTAGGAGCATTTAGAAAGAAATGTCCAAACACTTCAAGAAACCTGATATTTCCATTTCTTGCGACTGGTCCATCCTTCTCGATCCATTGCACCAGTCCTCCTGCAGGTGTCATGTCTAGGTTTATTCCAAGTCCTCTGATGTCTTGATCGATGTTGACTCGGAATAATTCATCTTCAACTCTCGTGTTAGGAAGCTGTGATAAGTGCTGAGGATTCTGAAGAAGAGAATTAATGAGATTTGCCAGATTTATGAGATCATTTCTATGAATTGTGTTAATTTCAATGTTGGACGTTGGATGAAGCGATGGAAACTTTTCCCCCCTTTCAATTGCGGAGGCTGCAACAGAAAAAATCTCATTTTTGATTGGCGAAACATTTTCATTAAGTATTTCATTTCTTATTTCATCGTCTATTGAGGTTACAGGTGGGAGATGCATCAAGTCCGTTGAAGTTTCTGCATCGACTTTTTCAGGTTGAATTGAGAAGTTGCTGTTCACATTTCCTGTGAATTCTGGAGATGCATTCCTGGTTGAAAGGTTGTAGTTGGAAGACATTCTTTTTCTTGGCAACGGAACGGGTTTGTACTCTTCCTCGGTTCTGATCGATTCAAAAGTTTTTCTGTGTGGAGGAGTTTCATTTTCGAAATCGTCGATGTTCGAGTAAGAGTTTCTTAAATTTTTGTCTCTTAATTCTGACGAAACAGGGCGAAATTTGGTAAAATTGTTCCGCTTATGGGCAGAAACGTGTCGTTGATTGACCAAAGCTTGTCTTGAATTGGTGGATTTAGAGTTTGGTGACCTGCCTGAGTTATCGTTTGGCAGCTTACCGAAGTTCACAAGGCTGATACTTTCCTTATCGCTGGCTTCTCCTGCAGTTTCATCGAAGAAGTAAAGACCAAATCTTGGCGAGTCTCCCCTACTTGTGTCTTCTCTTTCTGACTCAGTACCTGGTGTCCAGCCCCATCTTCCATCCGAGGAAACACCTCCATCTACCATTCCAGAATCTCTTGAAACTGGTCTCATGGATTTCGTAGGAGAAGGAGTTCTAGATTCTTCAGTGGAGATGAGATCCGTTTGCATTTTGTCGTAATTTCTTCTGCGAGAAGATTCTCTTTTAAGTTCCAACAACTCGTCTTCAGGGCTGTCTGAACGTCGATTTCTTTCCCTGAGAATTTCCAAGCACACATCTTCCAAAACCACTCCCCTGTCCCTCAGCATCGAATCAAATCTCGATTTTGCCTCATCCTTCAAAGGGAGACCGTTGTACGAAACTAGAAGATCTCCTCTCTCGACGAGATTGTGCTTCAACAAGAAACTGTCAGGACTCATATCTACCACCTGCACAATTATTTGTGAAATATAATTTTTTAAATTGTAAAACTTTTGATCCTTTCCAGAAAAAAAAAAAACCAAACCTTCAAATAGTGATGGTTGCCTATTATGCACGGTTCGACATAAATACCCAACTCATCCTGCCTTCGCTTCTTAAAGGCATATTTTCTGTGCTCGAAGTTCTCGTGTTTGATGGAAGAGTATCGAGTTTGGAGAATATAAGTCGAAAGTGGAGTTTCAGCCCCTCCGCCGTGGAAGCTTTTGGAGTGTTCGTAGAAGGCAGAATCACTGGCATCGTCATCGCCGCCATCATCCGTTCGACCTCCTCCCAGAGAATCTTGTTGGTCAACTTCATCTTGGATTATTGGCGATTTTGGGAGATCTAATTTAAGTTCACTTTTAACCTCGGATTGAGTGTTCAAGAATGGTTTGTTCTTTTTGCGACCCCGGATGAAGGATCTACTGTCCTCTCTTTTTTCTTCGTCCTTTCTTTCAATCTTCGGTCTGGCGAATGCCACTTCGACCTTTTTATCGACATCGTTATCACCGCCAACATTGCCACTCCTCGATTTGACGAGCAGTTCGACTTTAAGTGGCATCTCACTGAGGATCTGTTGGACTTCTGAATGACCAACTGAACTCAAATGAGTCCCGTTTATTGCCAGAATTTTATCTCCTACTCGAAGTCTTCCGCTAGGTGACAGGGCTTTGTCGACGGCACTTCCAGGAGTCACGTGACTGACGAACACTCCACGGATTGGTCCGTCAGACCCAAGTGACCTTTTGATATCAACTTCGAGACCCATGGATTCACCTGGGAGTCTGTTGACCACGACCTTTCTGACGTCACACGAATCCGTGGCAACAGGCGTGTTGTGTCCGTTGCTAGGAATATTTTCTTTGTTTCGTTGGTCGAGAAGATCGAAGAGAGAATCTCTGTTCATCTTGGAATGGTGGGGGAAAGAAATTGGTCTCGAGAGAGTGTGGTCTTCTTCTGTTGCCGTGTCAGACGAAATAGGACTGAAAATTTATTAACCGAATATATTTATGCAATAGTGAATATATTTGTAAACGATAATATGAAGTCATCTCTCTGTCTGTTTTAAATTATTGCAACATTAATAAAAATTAAAATATTAAAGAAAATATTAGTTATATGTCATTGCAATAAAAAAGTTGTACTGGAATTACTTCCTGCGTCTTCTGATGGTCAGCTCAAGATCCTTATTGCTTGACCTTTTGAACCTATCAAGCACCTCCAAATGATTGAGACCAGCAACAGAAAAACCATTCAACTTTAAAATTTCGTCTCCTGAAAAATGTCTTTAATGACAATATGGCTGACAACATCAAATGCACAATTTGAACATAGTTTGGAACATGGATTGTGCAGTTGGAAACAAATTAATTTAACGGGATTTTAACCTTCTGAGAGTTTGCCATCTGCAGCAGCAATACTTCCAGGCAGAATAGATTTGATGAACACTCCGTCCAAGGGTGTGTCAGTCCCTCCGACGATGCTGAACCCAAAACTCTGTCCTCGATTTTTCAAGATGACGTCGAAAAGCTTAACGAGTCGATTGATTGGATATTGAGTAGGAGAATTAATGCAATGGATAATATATTTATAGAAATAATAATATTATTGCTAATTGTTTGACTACGGTAAATATGAAATTAAATCTCTGTTGACGCAAGGCTCAAAACGTTTTGGAGGAATCACAAAATTGATTAATTATTGAAGCGAGGCCTTTATTTGCAGATTGTGAGCCAACAATGTGTGGCATGGAATAAAACAAAATCGGAGACGTCATTTCAGTCTTTTCCGGGGAAAGGTGGGGGAGACAAACCCCCGTCGTTGCCCCCCACCCCGCAAAAAAAGACGTCTTTAAATTAAGTAACCTTATTTTTACTGAATGTCGGACGAGTTTAAAAGCGCTGCATTATCGCAGGAAATAAAGAAAACACAAATTTATTCATTTTCGTGATAATAAGTGGTTCATAAAGTAATACTAAGTTATTTAGGCTTTAATGAATTGAAATAGAAAGAGGATGAATTGGAATTAGTAGTTATTATTAAGAAGTTAATAAATAGAACATTTCAAAGTTGAGAAAATTAACCTCTTCGTTTGTAGAGTGATCCATGTTTAAATGAAATTTTAAATAAGCCACAAAATCAAGTGAGATTTCGATCACAATTTACAGAATTTTATAGGTTTCAACATCATATTCAACAGTCCGTGCGAAAGCGTACAATCGATGTGAACGCAGTTGTTATTGATCTACTAGGTGGACCAGGTAAAGATGCAATAAGTTAAATTTTTCTGTACATAACTGTCTTTAGGGATTACGTATCTTGAAGCAATAAGATATAAACACCAGATTACCTCAAATTCAAAATATCAGTACGTTTGTAAGATATTTAGCTTGAAAACACCATCTTATAATGAATCAGTTCAAGTTTGTTTTACTCTATGATTTTTTAGAGATAATATTTGGGTACATTTCATGATTTGCATGTTAGTAATATCCAAAGAAAACACGGTATTCTGAATTAAGCATAAGTATTATATTTTACATAAGTAAATATCTGATTAAAATTTATTCAAAAGCATTTCAATCAGATTTTTAAAACTGTTACCAGATTAGTTTTTATTTTTTGTAAACAATAAGAAACCATACGATTTAAATGAATATTAACAATTTTGAAATTAAATAAAATTTTGGAAATCTTGAGTAAATTATATTATTTATAAAATGCACTCTGAATTGTTGACTTTTGCCAACCCTATGTTTTCTGGTTTTATGGAATTCGCTGATCAGCAGATATAGCGTAGAATATTTACGTTTGATTCACTATTGCCACCAAGTATTTAAGAAGTTATTCTAGGATATTTTTGTGGCACTTACAAATATGGTTGAGCCAATTTTCGATTATCAATTCCGATTGATTTTGATCGGAGACAGCACTGTTGGGAAGTCATCTTTGTTGAAATATTTCACTGAGGGGAGATATGAAGAAACATGTGATCCCACGGTAGGAGTTGATTTTTATGCAAGACTCGTTGAAGTCAAACCGGGTGTAAAAGTCAAACTTCAGATCTGGGATACTGCAGGGCAGGAACGATTTAGGTTTGGAGGATTTAAGGCATTTATTAACATACAGGGCGATTTGAAAGTAAATTTCATAACCATAATCACCATCATCATTAAAACGCAAAATATCTCATATGTCAACTTTGATCAAACCATAACTTAACCATAAACAGTCTGATCAGAAAATAATAACATAGGTTCCTGTGCTGCTGGAATATATGAAAAAATTATAAGCATTATAAATGATGGTGTTATTTTCAGATTACCCTGTATCTATTTACTTGAAGCTAGCATGTCATTTTGGAATTTATTTATTAGAGATGAAAACTATTTCAGATCAATTACAAAGTCCTACTACAGAAACTCTATTGGTGTCTTGCTGATGTATGACATAACAAAGCGCTCGACTTTCGAGCATCTCGAAGAATGGTTGTACGAGGTGAAGATGCACATCGAACCGCAGAAGGCCATCTACATGATTGTGGGACATAAAAGCGACCAGGTTGGTGTGAAAATAGTTATAGTTATCAAATAACTGTAAATGCACGAGCTGTAAATGTATTGACTACAATTACATGTTTGGGACAACATTTGGGTAGAATGCAAATGGACTTTGGAAGGTTACTTACCATTAGCATAAATTACAATTGAATTCTGCTTACAGGCTCAACCCATTTAGGAGAGATTTAGAAATGTTTATATCTAACTAATTGTTATTTTTTGGAAAGATTATGAAAAGAATGAATTTTAATGGATCTTATTCATCATTAGATCTTTTTATTCTCCCATTTTTTAAATGTAATTATTAATACATGTTTTAATAAAAATGTGTGATTAATACTACTAAATGATTTTTGCTTACTATTCATTTGAGTATCAATACTTTTTACTTTTATTAATCTATAATTTTATTTAAATTACGAATTTAACCTAGTTAGCGTGTGATTAGAAAAATGATTGCAAAATGATTAGAAATAATTGTCAACAGGAGGACAAGAGAACAGTTGGAGTGAGAGAGGGCAGGCAGTTTGCAGAATGTCACGGACTGCGCTTCATCGAGACGTCCGCAGTGACGGGTCAAAACGTGGAGGAAGTTTTTGTGGCCGTGGCGAGGGACGTCTACAAGATGCTGGAAGACGGCAGCGTTTACATGGAGGAGGGTTGGAGCGGAATCAAGCAGGGTTACGCCGAGCCCCTGAGGGATGCGGCCTCGAGCAGGGACAAGGACGGAAACGGTTGTTGTTGACGAGATCCTGGTTCGGCGACCGAGCGCTCGTGCGCGTTCGCGAGATCGTCGTTCGGCACGAATCGATGAATATTGTGTTAACATCTCGCTCTGAGTATTTCTTTCTGCTCTTCAGTTATCTAAGACTGATGATCTTCGAATCATGGGTATCCGTTGCGAATTATAACTTTTAATATCAAACATTTTTTGCATGCAAACAGCAAATCAAAGGCTTCTGTGTTACAAGATGCGATTGTAAATATTTTGTTCTGCCCGTGTTCTTCCTGCCGACCGAGGACTGCAGCGGACGTCGAGTGTCGAGGATTCTCGAGCCGCAAATATTTTCAGGTCCTCCGTTCTAATCGCAAGGGATCCCCGTCTTCGGTCGGCGATTTGTTGTCATTTTACGTTTCCTTCGCATATTTCTGTACGTTTAACGTCTGCCGGTCGAACGGGCAGGTGAATTTGTAATCACACAGCTGCATCGTCGAAAGCCACTCGACGCGGGATTCTCATTCCCTACGCTCGTTGCTCCGACCATTTTACTTTTTATTGAATTAGTTTGAGATGTTTAGATCGGATTCGAACGATCATCGTGCATCACCGTTCGTGGATCGGCAGTGCGGATAATCGAGTTTCGTTTTCCTGCAGTTCGTCATTGCCACCACCGAGACGTTTGTACGATATGAGTCTCATAACTTCAATGTACTGGTTCACAGATGCTTTTTATCGAACAGGATTATTTGACAATGGAGCCCCTCTTAAAGACGATACTTCGGATGGGTTTCAACACGGGGAGCTGAGTCTTAAACGTCATTGGATTCTCGAGTATTTCGTCGTGGTCGGTTTCGACGGAAATGATACCAGATTGATCGCTTCAGGCTTTTGGTCCTTTGCGATTTGTTGCAAATAATTCAATTTTTCGTTGTGTTCGCTAGATGGCAGGTGTCCTCGTTTACTTTGCGTTCGCCAGAGCTGTCGAGTTCACCGTTTGGATAATGATTTGAATTTGCACATTGTTCGAATATTTCGTCTTAGCTCATTATAATAAAATATGTTAATCACTAGTAATTATGATGCTAAGCACTTCAAAATAAAGTTTTACAAACGCATGGTTTGCATCAATTGCGATGAAATCGGACTTCACGTGACGTGAGTGCTTGCCATTCTGCCTTCTGTCCATCGACGTTGAAGGCGAAGATGCTGTCGTTGTGAAGGTCTGAGTCACGAAGAGTTTCGATGTTAAAACGTGAAGCGTTAAGTTTCACGAAGGAGAAGAAAGGCTTGGAGTGTGGAAGACTAAAAAGAGACGAACTGTGTTTTATCAGTTTTTTTCAGAAAACATTTCTGGCGATGTTTTTCTATTTTTAAAACAACCGAGATCCGTGCCTGGATTGATTATAATGATGTTCTATTAAGAGAACAATGAATGATAATGACGACGATGATGATGATGGTGCTGGTGATGGTGATGATGATGTCCAGAGGGAGCAAGGAAAGGAAAATGAAAAGAAAGTCGAGTGGATGCGGAATTTTTCCATGACGAATGACACACCGTATTTCATGATCAACTCCGCACCTAGGATATCCGGTCCTATGCGCTCGTGTCCAGCTCTTGTTTGCAGGCGCTAATAACCAGCCACTGAATTGACCAGTGGAGGTTCTTTCATTTCGAGGACGGATTAATGAATGGATGGATCGATAGATAAGCGAATGAATGAAAGTTATAGAACTTGTTATTGAGATGATGTAAGAGTGCCTCTGAAAATTAACGCGATTGCAATAATTAATAGTAGTGAATGAATGAAAGAATGAATTAGTTCTGGCAGCTTTCGTAAGCCCCGAATCTCAACACGTACCTCTTCGTGTATCATCCAAACATGTTGTCATGGAAACTAGGTTTCCGTGAGATGACGTCACATGATTGGACGAAGTTTCCAGTTGTAAAAACAGCGCCATGTTGTTGCACTACGTGTTCAACAAAATGATCAACACATGTCTCCCAACAACTACAGCTGTTACCTCGACCAATGAGAGGCGTCTTCTTCACTCCTCCTAGTCCCATTGGCTGCGAGAAATCAGAAATGGGCGGGCATTAACGAGACTTAACGCGCGAAGGAATGATGTAGCGCTGAAACGACGAGCAAGGGCTCTTACAAGAGAGTTTAAATTGTTTCGTGGCGACATGTTGTAGTGCGATGTCGTCTGCTCTCGCTGCTACTCTTGTTCTTGTTCTTGTTAGGGAGGAGCATTGTTCGATTCTGAAACTCGTCTTATGAGGTGTTTTGAAATTAAAATTTATCAACAATTAATTGTTCAACAGCTGTTTCCAAAGTTTGCGTCATCTTTTTATTTTTGGAAGCTTCTCATCCAGGTTGGAAAGTTGTTAATTGATTGATGGAATGAATGGATGATTACGAAACGAGTTCAATGCTGGATGCGAGTGCAGACGAGTTGAATGTTCCGAGAAGGCAGCATGGTTTAATCAATTTATTTGAGTTGATATTTGCTCCACCGTGATCTTGTGCTCGTGTGAGTGAGTGCTGTACGAGAAGAGGCAGGAGGGGGGGGGGGGGGGGGGGAGGATTGTGTCTTTGTGTGGCATTCGAGCACCATTGTTAATTTTTGGATTGAATAAAAATTTGCCAACAGGCCGGGACAAAACGGCGGATGTTCGTTTCAACAAATTTTAACGAACCGACTGACTGCCGTTATTAAACATCGGTGTTCATCTGTTTAAAAGTGCATCGAAATACGAATGCACTCGACGAGTTATCTATTTCATTCTCAGACGAAGGAAGTCTTGCTTCTTGTGAGACAATAAGTTCAATAAGTTGATGGTTCCGAAAGGCTTAAAAATTATTTACGGATTAGACAGTCGTACCTCCACGCTACTCTTTAAATCATTAATTAACACTCGATTCTGCAGAGCTTTGTCGCCGACGTGTTCGACTACTTGTCCTTTGTTCGCGCGTGTGGCAACCTCGACCCACAGGGTTCGAAACCCACTCTCGGCATCTGAGAATTCAGAACTGCTTTCAATCCTGACGGCTGATACGCGCTGATGTCGGGCACCGTCACGGGCGCTCTTAACGACGAAATTAATTAGTATGCAGTAAGGGACTCATTGAGATGTAAATTTATGCAAATTTATGAGCAGAGAATGGCTGCCTATACATGGCTGATGGTGTCGTCCTTATTTCTTTTCCTCCGTTCGCCTTGATTGCAAAACATGATGAGATGAACATTCCAGTACAGTTGTTCCATCGCTGCAGTCATCATCGGCATCGTCATCATAATCATTATCAGCATCATCATCTCATCATCATCATCATCATTTCATTGATATTATCACAATAAAGACCAGGTAGAGAGCATGTACTGCAGTTCAAGTCTCATGGCTGCCTACCCCAAGATGGGTCCATCCCTGCCTGACCCTGTGTACCCCCCTCCAAGCACTTACACGGCCCAACCCTACATGTCCTTCGCCACTGAAGCATCGGCGTTCTACACACCCATGGTCAGTTCATGGACGGTGAGTTTGTCTTAAATGTTCATATAGTTAACAAATGTTTTTATGTAATAATTTAATAATAATTATTATTATTATTCTTCATTTTGTTATTATAATTGATAATATATAAATTATTATATTTAATTATAATATTATACATGTTAATAATTATTATCAATATAATTAATATTATATAGTTATTAATAGTGACTAGTAAATGTTCATTCACAACGACATCTTTTTAAGCAGTTCAAAGTCTGTTTATTAAAGCAATATTTTTTATGGAAATCACAATATTAAATAGGAACCATAGTAATAAATAAGAATTATAATAATAAATAAAAATTATAATGATACATAAGAATAATAATAAGTAAGAATTATAATATTAAATTTTAGTCAGAATATTAAATATGTTTTTACAGTAATGAGGTTACTGTAATAATGATAATTAGCATTCACATTAATTAGAATATAATAATAATAATAATAATAATTTTTATTTATAATAATTCTAAAGTAATAAACATATATATTCATGATAATTATAAAATAATAATAAATTCTGTTAATAATAAATTTAACAAATAATAATTAATTATAATTTTAAAGAACTCAGACAACTTGGACTCGTGGAGATCCCTTCCCCACCATACCACGTGGCCCTACGATTCCAGCATGTCTGCCTATCCATATACGCCCAGGTTGAAAATTGTTTGAACGAATAATTAAACGATTTATCAAATAAATATTTTTACCTTTCATTGACCACCACCGCCGTAAAACAACACCATCTACAACAACAACAACAACAACAAAAACATGAACAAGAACGATAATGCCAATTCCAACAACTAAAACAACTCGCAGCTACGGAGGTCTGGACGTGAGAAGAAAGAATGCCACGAGGGAATCGACGAGCACCCTCAAGGCCTGGTTGTACGAACACATCAAGAACCCTTACCCGACCAAGGGTGAGAAGATCATGCTGGCCATCATCACCAAGATGACCTTGACACAGGTTTTAAAATCTCATTCCACTTTTAAATCCTTTTCCAAATTGAAAGATATGTCCGCCATTGAAGTAGAATCGTACCGCGCTCATTTATATAGCGCCTGCGTTTGAACGGACGTCACGTGAATGAGGCACGTGACCGGGAGGCGTGGTCTTCCTTAACGAGTATCGAGTGGAAAGGCAACGGAGATGATGGTGGAGGGGTTGATGATGATGATGATGATGTTTATTATTATTATTATTTATTATTATTATTATTATTATTATTATTATTAATTATTATTATTATTATTATTATTATTATTATTATTATTATTATTATTATTATTATATTATTATTATTATTATTATTATTATTATTATTATTATTATTTATTATTATTATTATCATTATTATTATTATTATTATTATTATTATTATTATTATTATATTATTATTATTATTATTATTATTATTATTATTATTATTATTATTATTATTATTATTATTATTATTATTATTATTATTGTTATTTATAGAGTTTAAATTAAGTTTTTCTTTATCAACTTCAATTTGCTTACTTCATTTTATTGTTTGTCGTCTATTTGTTGCACCTGTTGTTGTGTTTGTGAGGTTTTTTCTCAACGAAAAGGCGGAACCAGTTTATTCGCGTTTAAAACAATTTAAATCTCATTTTACGAAATATTAAACTTAAGCATGAAATTATTGTATAATTAAATAATTTATATATATGTATTATATATTTGTTATATGTATTATATAATTTGAAATATTTTAAATATTTTAAAATACATCCATTAAACTATATTAAACACTGTTTCAGCTGTTATTAAAAAAGTAAAACATTTACATTAAATACTGATTAAAATAATATTATACATTAATTATTAAATTGAATTATATATAAAATACACTGATTAACTTGAAAATCTAATAATTTCCACCCAAGCAAATGAATCCCCATAAAATAAAAACAATTACGCTGGTGGAATTGAAACTAAGTTATTAATTAATATGTGAATATGAATGTAAATAATTAATAAATATAAATAAACGAAAAATAGTCAAATATTTTAAAACATCGAATATTTACATATAATCAATTAATAGCTAAACATTTCTAATTCAATCATGACATCGATCATGTGACATAAACATTAACGTTAACATAAACATAAACATAAACATAAACAAAATGAATCGACTTAACAACGACATTTAAATCTTAAAACAGGGATGAAATCGCAATTAAATTAAAAGAAATGTGGCTTCAAATAGAATGAACAGGAATAAATTGAATATTGCTGATAAATTGAAATTGTAAGCGTTTTAATAAATGAAAAGTCATTGTTTACAACGAAATTCGACTAAAAAAAAGTTAAAATCTTTTTATTGAAGAACATTTCTCAAAGACGTGCTATCTTCGGAGGCATTCATTCTCCGATAAAACAATTCACTGCATGCATTCATCAAATTCTTACTTTCAAACGAGTGCATCATTTCCAAGTGGATTGCTTGCTGGAATGAAACTCTTAGTTGAATGTTAACGGATACATTTTTAATTTATGTTAATCTTTTAATGGTGACGTAATATTGAAGCGTTTATATTTATTTATTTAATTAATTATTATTAAATTTAAATTTAAAACAACTTGTGCGAATTTATAGTTTCATTTAAAGACGGAACTTTGAACCGGTAATAAATAGTTTGAATGTAAATTATTACATTTCGAAATTAAAAATTACATATTACATTACGTAATAATGTAACTGAATTCGTTACGTAATTCAAGTGTTCAAATTTTTACGAAACTGACACGCATTTTAATGTCATCGATCAGTTTCAGTTCCAATTTGTTTTTTTTATTTTAAACTTTTTTCATTTAAAATTATTTATTTTTAACAAACGGATTAATTTTCGGAAATTCAAAACAAAAACATGCTATTTACTTATATTTAATTAATTATTTAATAAATAATATTTTTATCTTGGCCGAAGTAGCAACACAATTTAACAAACATCATTTTATTGGCACAACATTCATAAATTCTTCAGCTATTGATTGAAACTTGAGGTTGAATAATTCAATCAAATATTTGTGTTCAACAATTCAAGTTTTGAATTCAATAATTCAACAATTCAAGGTATCGACTTGGTTTGCAAACGCCAGACGTCGTCTCAAGAAGGAGAACAAGATGCAGTGGTCACCGAGGAACAGAACTGGAGACGAGGAGGACGACAAATCACTCGACAGTGAAACTGAGAACCCGCAACCCGACAACAACAACAACAACAACATCAACATCAACAACAACAACAACAGCAGCGTCAACAGCAACAACAACAAAGAACTTCGCAAAGACAAAAGAGACGAAAGCGTCGACAAGAATCACATCGATGAAGACGAAACGATTGTCGTCGACAACATAAGTCAGTTTTTAATTAAAATTAAAATATTAAAAATAAATAAATAATTGCTTAAATAATCCAAAATTCCAAATAAATCCATGCACGTCATTCATCCACTTGTACCATCCTCCAATCATTTCCAGTCGGCGAGGACATCCTCATGTCAATCTCGGATCGACGAAAGGTGAACAACTCAACCATGACGCGTGGAGGTGGCAATGACGTCACTTCCTACCTGGCCTGCAGTAGCTTGTCGTCCAACAAGCACTCCTCCGTTGCCCCTGACAACCGTAGGACGCCATCGAGCAGGTAAATCCATGTTTACATTGTTTTATCGTACGCTTTGAGATGACTCGTAGAGATAAACCGCGTAACATCAGAAATGATGAAAACTTTCTACAACAACAACATCATCAACAACAACAACAACAACAACAACAACAACAACATCAACAACAACATCAACAACAACAACAACAACAGTTGGTCAAAACAGTTGTGCCTCGTTGCTCCTGGGATTTGGAAAGGAAATGAATGCTTTCCTGAGTGATAATAAAAATTAATAATATTAAATAATATCAATAATAAAATAATTAATTTTAATGTTATTGATTAATGTTGTCAATATTAAGTGCATCACTTCATTGGCACACGTGTTTATGTATAAATGTAAATATGTTTATGTGTAATTATATACAAACAATCGATAGTTTTAGCACATTCGACACGAAATTCATTGCATAATCCGTGTTCAACTTCAATTCTCCACGCTTGATCGTCTGACAGTTTTTGCGTCAACATGGAGACTCAACTTGTACGAACATTAAAATCATTTCTTGAATATTTGAGTAAATTTTAATAAATCTCATTTTAAAAAAATAAAAAAACAACATTTGAATGAAATTATTTTTAATTGTCGCATTGCATCTGGCGACATCTGTCGCATAAACACGAGTTTAATGTTGGGTTCAATGACTTCTTAATGATGATAATATCGAGTCAGTCAGAATAATGAATGATGGTTGCCGTGTTTGAATTAATTTCTTTGGAACTTCTGAGCGGATAAAATTTATTTTAATGTAGCTAAATAATAATAATAATAATAAATAATAATAATAATAATAATAATAATAATAATAATAATAATAATAATATAATAATAATAATAATAATAATAATAATAATAATAATAATAATAATAATAATAATAATAATAATAATAATATAATAATAATAATAATAATAATAATAATAATAATAATAATAATAATAATATAATAATAATAATAATAATAATAATAATAATAATAATAATAATAATAATAATAATAATAATAATAATAATAATAATAATAATAATAATAATAATATGTAATATATTATAATAATATAAATAAATATGAATGTAATATAACAACATTATTATTATTTATAATTATCTTATTGTTGTTATTTCAATTATACTACGGTAAATACATCGACATTACCCAATGAATACCCCCATAGATTTCAACCATTCGTTGACCCTCACCAAGGGAGGGTTCAACCTTCTGCCACTCAACATCAGAAGAAGTTCTCACAGTCCCTCTCCATGCCTGCTTGTGGAAACATCGGCCTGAGCCTCACATCGTCTTCATCATCATCATCAGCATCATCATCATCATCATCATCGTCGTTATCTTCCTCTTTCCACTCCCCGTCGCCATTACCTCCCTACAACATCTTCTCTCAGACTCCCGGTGGGTCCAACTTTTATCCCCATCCATCCTTTATGCATGGATTCACTCCATCCTACTGCGCAAGTGGAAGCGGCATGTTTTCCAGCAGCAGAGAATACAACTCCAACTCCGGTAGATCGCTGTTCAGTCACAGTTACAAACCTCTCACTCCATGCGGAACCACCGATTCGTCATCGGACTCTTCGCAGCCCTTCCTCAACTTGTCGGTCACTCAACTCCCCGGAATGATGCCCTCTTCCATCGAAGGCGTTTCCAAGCCGAGGATTTGGTCGCTGGCGGACGTAGCGACTTCCGTCGTCGACGAGTCTCCAGCAGCCGTTGCAGCTGTTGTCGCACCGACGTACTCGGCGTCCGATTCCATGTTCGGACAACAACAACAACATCAGCAGCAGCAGCAGCAACAACATTTCGCTCCTCCGAACTCCTACTTCTCCATCTCATCCAGGACGACATCCGACGATCAGGATAAGAAAACTTCGGCTGCTTCTCTACCGTTCAAAGGTCACGACGATGGAAAGAACGATTCGTTGGAGGATGAGTACGAGAACATCGTCATGAACCCGATCGACAGGAGACAAAGTCAGGAGAAGTCGCTCAAGAACCAACTTCTGAGTCCTGCAAGTGAGGACAGATACCAACAGTTCTCATCCTGCGGAGGTCCCTACTCGAATTCTTACAACTTTCCCTTTCCAGAAAGAACTTTTCAACGCAGACAGGACTACAACGTCGTCAACTGCTCGTCATCGTCGTCGTCGTCGTCGTTTTCTTTGTTTCCTGGTTCATTCTTCGGCAACGCCAACAGCGACATGCTCCAGTCAGTGCAGGGTTCGAGTCCGACCTACTTCCATGCATCTGCCTACAACGACAACACCAGCTTGGAGCGTCAGTATCGCGAGGAGAAAGCCAAGAACAAAATTTCAATCACCTGACGTCAATCAATCTATCAGCCATTCATATAATCAATCAATCAACCAATCAATCAATCGATCGTGAATGTAACGGTTGTACAAATGAATTCTGATTATCGAATGGCATTATTTGTGCTTCAATTGCTTCATAATGAGTGGAAATGCTAAGGAGTCTCACGCGTTGTCAGGTGTGACTTCTACTTTGGACATCGTTGTCATGGAAACATAACGGCTAGATGAACGGACGGATGGATGGATGGATGGATGGACGGATGGATGGATGGATGGATGGATGGATGGGTGGATGGATGGATGGATAGATGGATGGATCACCACTTATTAGTAAATGGACGACCACAATAGCTGGAGTCGAAATTGTTGTATAGTCAAAATAAGTTGAAGGTGAAATATAATTCTTCTGTTGACGCATGTTTTCCAATCCGAGTTCATCCGAGTTTCGTTTATAAAATAAAAAAATAAAAAAATAAAATAAAAACAATAAAATAAAAAAATTAAAAAAAGGAGTTGATTTCGTTGATGACATAAGACGATGTCTGAGAGAAAAGTGATGATCAGTGGAGCATGGATTACCGCGGATTTGAGATCAATCAACCATGACGTGCTCTGCCGAGCAGCGAAACATCGGCGCCATGGAAATGCATCTTTCCACGATCCTCCGCCAGCATTCGTCGCCTCCACTTAGCGCCTACGAACGCCATCACAGAAAAGTAAACGAATTCATGCGCATGCGCCTTTCATAAGCTTCCGTCACTCCCCTATCGGCCATTCATAATTCCCATAATTCCATTTTTCCACTTGCACTTTCCGATCACGTTTCGGCACTGAATGAGGAACATGGCATCGCTAAGCTCTCGACGAAAAGACCTTAAATAAGCTCAATATGGCCGTCAGAAGAGAAAATATTGTTGTTGTTGTGTTGTTGTTGTTATTATTATTATTATTATTATTATTATTATTATTATTATTATTATTATTATTATTATTATTATTATTATTATTATTAATTATTATTATTATTATTATTATTATTATTATTATTATTATTATTATTATTATTATTATTATTATATTATTATTATTACTACTATTATTATTCTTTATTTTTCTCTGTTTATGACGCCATTCCTTAATTACGACATACAATGACCTTTCACTGATGTTGCCGAGTGTCGCGTTGTTGTTGTTGTTGTTGAAATGCAAATGTTGACAAAATGGCGTCGTGAACCCTGACAAATAAAAGATGGAGAGGATTGGACGTTTATTGATTTATTGATCGCTTCATTCCTTCATTCGTTCTAATCCAACATTTGTTCATTCAAACATTCACACGGTAACAACACGTTTACAACGAGGTGATGATGATGATGACGATGACGATGGCGATGACGATGACGACAATGATGATGCTGTTGTTGTTCGACAGACTCACAATTACATTACAACTTTGGATTTACGAACTCGTATTTGATGAGGACGTTGATGATGATGATGATGATGATGATATTTTTATACGTAAGTAAACCATATATATTTAAAAGCATATTATAGAATGTGATTTGGTTTGATAACAAAGCGTATTTTACATAAAATTACTTCTTCATAAAAGTCGCTTTGGAGTTGAAACAATTTCATTGGGATCAAAAAAGAAATGAAATTTAAAAATTAAATAAAAATCAACTAAGTCGTCCACGTTATTTTGTTGTTGTTGTTGTTGTTGTTGTTAATCTGGGAATTTCACTAAGAAAGTGGCAGATGTTGCAGTTTCAAGTTGAGAGTTGTTTTATGGATCTGTGCAACTATCATCAGGAACCGGTTTATAATTACGTGACATTTATGTTATTTGTTTAAAAAAATTACAGTTTATTTAAAAGTCATAAAGAATCATAAGTGACAACAAATCCAACAATGAAATCGTAATAAATTATTAATGAATTTAAACTGAAATATAATTGTATTTATAATTATCAATATATTATTAATAAACTAATGAGAATCTATTACATGAATAAAGCTAACAAATTGTGAAACGTATTTACTGATGAAGCATTTAACAATTCTTTATTATATATGTATTTAAAATCATAAATAATTATTAAAATGGATTAAAACTTATTAATAAATAATTTAAAATAATACTCCCATCATAATTATATCCGTTGCAAGTGACCACAGAAATTAGGTCAGCAACAACCAATCAGATCTCGGCACGTGGCGGATCACAGAGCAGCCAATTATTGCTCGTCCAGCGTACAAATTGTTGTCCATTAATTAGAAACGATACCCTCACCTTCCGATCAGCATCTCCCTCATTTTCCAACACAGCATCATTAGAGGTTCGTGTTAACAGTATTCCCGCCAAAATGAAAGGAACCTGCCTCGGGCCTTCAAAAGTTAATTGACGTCTGCTGACAAAAGATTCCAAATATTTTCCAACTCAGTCACTCCAAACGACAGGCGTTGTCATGGAAGCAACCGATGTAAACGGGGCACTGGCTCCAGGTGGTTTGTTTAGCGGAATGAATAAGTTGAGAACAATCGAGTTTACAACGACTTTTAGATAGCGGCAGAAAAGGTTCAAGTACTTCTTTCCATATCTTTGGTTGCCGCCATCGCTTTCCAAATGCCGATTTAAAATACTCGAAACATTTTTTGTGGTGATTTTTTAGAATTTTCACTTTTTCTTCAAATTATGGATGTCAAACAAATTCAACGAGTAATTCTGATACGCGTAAGGTAAAATTGCAAAGGTAAGAATTGAAGGAAAACAGAAAAAGAAAACTTCATAAACTTGAATTTCTTGGGAAATAATTTGTTTACAAGTGTTTTGTTTACTCCTGATTGGTTGAATGCCATTGAAACTGAAGGGTGCCATAGCTCAACGGGTATGAAAGATTATTAGCTGGCAAACAAGCTTGATAACGACCCTCCTATCTCCTCTTACTTCAAACTCCTGATAACAGAATTAATGGCTCGGAAAGCCGGAGTAGTCGAGGATCCTTCCAGCCAATCGTCTATTATCTCACTGACCTACTTACATATATGAATATTAATGAGGCAAACTCGAAATGAGGTCTTAATAAATTGGAGAAGGAAACTGTAGCAGGCAAACGGAGCAAGAGTTCCACTCGAGATATCAACTCGTGGGCACATTGCAACTGAAAAGTGCTCCCAATACTTCATACCTAGTTAGGGTACTTGTTAAGTCTGTTTCACAGCTCCACCATTCTAACACCTCAGTGTGTATATAAAAACACCTTTTGTCGAATGGTTTAACGAATTCTCAGAACGCACATTGACGGAGACAAACATGCACCGAGCACAGGAATATAGCAATAATCACACGCACACATGCACACACGCACAAACACACGTCAACTGTCCTCAAGATGGCAAGTCGCACGGAGGCACATGAAAGGCTCCATCTGAAGAGTGTTTATTAAATGAGGAGTTTCCAATTTTTGTCAACAAATCCACTCCAATATTAAACCATCGGCACATCGTGGAGCCAGTCACGTGCCTCTCTCCGATCCAATCAGCTCCGTCGTGGCGTTTAAAAATGAATTTAATTATTCCGTCATAATTTCAAGTATCACGCCATCCATCAACTGCTCCTTTCCAGGGCTAAATGAATATTGCGCTCAGGGATTACTTCGAAGGTGCTGTTTCAGATTCCTTTTGATTAGCAGTTCCTCCGTGTATCGAGTGTCCGCGGGTCGTGAACCGTGGTTTTTGCAGACCTCCCTGCAGATTACTCACTGGGTTCATCTACTCACGTGGATGTGGGGAGCATCTGTCCGAGTTGTTAAATATCATCAAATGTTGGTCAATAGCATTTAATTGAAAGTGGCCATATTTCTTTTAAAATAAAACTAAAATAATACTTTAAAAAATATTTACTGTCCACACCATTCCATCCCTCAACTCATTCGTCCACCCATCATATGCCAGTCCATCTCTCCTTCCATCCATCCATCCATCCATCCATCATCCATCCATCCATCCATCCATCCATCATCCATCCATCCATCCATCCATCCATCCTCCATCCATCCATCCATCCATCCATCCATCCATCCATTCCATCCATCCATCCATCCATCCATCCATCCATCCATCCATCCATCCATCCATCCATCCATCCATCCATCCATCCATCCATCCATCCATCCATCCATCCATCCATCCATCCATCCATCCATCCATCCATCCATCCATCCATCCACCATCCATCCATCCATCCATCCATCCATCCATCCATCCATCCATCCATCCATCCATCCATCCATCCATCCATCCATCCATCCATCCATCCATCCATCCATCCATCCATCTCTGCCCCCTGAAAAGGCCCACCACTGGAATGTCCTCCAGTTGATTGGCAGCTTTGAATCCTCGGTTCATGTCTCCTTTCCAGCTCCGTTAAACATCCTCGAATTAAATCCACCAGCGATAGATGGCACTCCACAGCTTATGACAGGCGACGTCAAGCGAATGTCGAGAAAAATTTATCAAGGATAATTGAAATCTATTTGCAGTTGACGCCCGTAGGTTGTGAGGCTTAGAAATAAATTGACGAGTTCTTGGCAGGTGATTAAATAAAATAGTTTCTTGTTTAAATGTAAATTAATTCACTGCTTCCACGGGAAGATAGATTTGGTTTTATTAAATAAGCGCCACCTATCGAATGAATGCGTGATTGTCTGATTTTTAAAAATAATGTCGAAATTCGAATAAATATTTGTAACTGCCAGAAATAGGTCGTGTCCATTTGAATCGTAATTTGGGATTTTGAACAAATTAAAACGACAATAATTAAGCTGTGAGTGCGATTGCGCCATTAATAATATCGTTAATAAGGGGAATAATAATTAATAATTTAAATAAATCTTCAAACAGACATGGAATGTTGCCCGTGAATTTCCAGTATATTTACATAACCTTACAGAAACCTTACTCCTCACACGCGTCTTTCGTATCCATCCTTATCTTCACCCATCCACATATCCATCCATCCATCAACCTACTTATCCGTCCACTTAACTATCCACCTATCCAACTTGCTTATTTGTCCAGCTATCCATTAATCCATCCATCCATCCATCCATCCATCCATCCATCCATCCATTAATCCATCCATCCATCCATCCATCCATCCTTAGGTGCATCGTAATATCTTCGGTGCACGATTTCTTCCACCGAGCAATCATGTCTTCATCGTCTCCAGATGGAATGCTTCTCTATCCACTTTTTTGTTCCGTTTGTCGCTTGAATTTGAACTCGAGTTTGCAGGCGGAGGATCATTTCAGAGGAAGGAAGCATTCGAAGAAGTTCTTTCACTTCTGGAGAGTTGTTCAAAGACAGCAGAATGTCACCCGGGTGAGTTGATTTTTGATTGATTTTTAGCAGGATGTTGATGAATGCATTTCCATCAATTTATGTTGTATTATTAATACTATTTCATTAATGTTAACTGTAATATTAATTATAATATTAATCACGATGTTAATCAAAATGTTATTTATAATATGAGTCATAATATTAATAAAAAACGTGAATGAAATATTTTCAGCTGATTAGTTGATATTAAAAACGTTTTTCCCATTCCGATTTCTTTTGACTTTTGTGTCGTGATGGCTTTCATGTTATTTTTAATTAACCATTTTTAGTCTTAATAAATAGGATTTTGTTTTCAATCCGTTTTCATTTGTTTGCGAATGAAACTCAAAATGTTCTCATGTCCATTCATCTTTCCCCCTGAATTGTTGTGAATTTTCCACAAAAAAACAAAACCAAACCAAACCAAACCAACTGCATCTGGAAGAAATAAAGGAAAAATGAATGGAAATGTTTTCTTCAAACTTCATGGAGCACGCCTGGAAGTCCTGTTGGCAAACAAAAAAAGAATGAATATGAATGAACAATTCCCACTTTTATGTTCAATAATCTCCGATTTAATTAAATTATAAATTATTGTAAATTTAAATTATGAAGAAAATATTTGGATTAATTTAATTTCCTTTGCATTTTTAATTCTCTCAACTCTCTTTGAAAGTCATTCATTTTGTGACTAACTTAGAGTAGATTAGTTAGTAATTAGATATCATTAAACATATTGGCAGTACAATAAACATCCCTTAAGAAAAAAAAAAAAAAAAAATAATAATAATAACGAGTTTTGTTTCGTAAAACTGAACGAAGGAATAAAGTCGTTAAAAATAAGGAGAAAGAAAAACTGATTGAGTTGTTGTTGTTTGTTTGAAATTAGAAACATCGTCACTCAATGAATTACAGATTCCATGCTTACAACTCACAACGCATTTCCATCATCGCGATTGTTTCAACGCCATGTTTTCCACGCTCCGTTGCTTGCGATGAATCCGCGAATTGCGTTCGCTGTATGTTTGGATGTGTCTGCACGTGTCTGTGGATGTGAGAATTTGCTTAAATGTGTGAAATAAACTTATAAAATACGTTTAAAACCAAATGTGATGTTCTTGCATCGCAACATTCACACCTGATGAGATATCACCTCCAATAATCCGCTTGTTGCTTCTGAGGTAATACTCAAATAATTACAAAATTACAGTAAATTGCATTTTCAGTTTCAGTTTCCTGAATTTTGTTTCCTGTGCAGAGTTGCTTTCAACTCTCACAAGCAGGCTGTGGAGCACATTTTTCGCCATCTTTCAACAAACGATAAATCGAGGTTCGAAAAACGTTTTTAAACGTTTATTTATTTATTAATTAAAATAATAGTTTATTATTGTTTGCCTCTTTTCATTCTCAGTTATTATTTTCCATTTATATTTATTTTCAAACAATTCTGATTGCATAATTTGTTTGTAATAAAATTATTTTTATTTCAAGACACATTTGCTTTGTTTGTGGTGACGTCCAGCCGACGAAACGAAGTCTGCAACAACACATTCAACGAACACAACATTTCCTCAACAATAACAACAACAGCAACAAAAACAACAGCAGCAACAACAACAACAACGGCAGCAACAACGGTTCGTTGGTGGCAAATTCAGTAATCAGTCCAAAAGCCGAAAATCAAATCTCAGAAATTTATGGCTCCGTTGAATAAAAAAAGATCTTTTTTAGTCAGAAACACATTTTGATTTGAACGACGGGTTTCTGCAAGACTCTTTTATTTGATATTCACATATAATTTATATTCACATATAATTTATACTTATATTCATGTTCGTATTAGTTCCAATGTGGCACCTTTGAACTCGACGGCAAACATATTGTACCTCTTAAAAGAAGCAAATGTGAAACAGAAGGCATTTTATAACTTTCTATTATATTTTTTGTTTTCGATAATAATTGCAATTATTCGATTATTCAACAGCAAATAGTGGTTGAATGAATCGATTATTAGTAATAATTTGTTATCTATTATAATGGTTGAATGAATCAATTATTAGTAATAATTTGTTATCTATTATGATGGTTGAATGAATCAATTATTAGTAATAATTTGTTATATAATTTATGAACATCTTGAAAGCCGACATATGAAGTTGTTTAGGATCATCTGTTGTCGATGTTTTGTGGTTTACGAGAACTTATCAGAAACAAGTTTTTTGTATGTTTGTTTGCGTTCAGTCGTAATACGATTCTAGTAATAACAATAATAAAATCAACCCATAACAACAATAATGCTATTAATTCGTAATATTAACAGCCGCAATAATAGCAACGTCACTATTATTAGTTATTATTAATACAATACTATTATTAATTATTATTAATACAACACTAATATTGTTAGTACGACTTTCTTAAATGAAGTAAAACCGCGATTTGCAAAACAACTTGACTTGAAATTTGCTTCTATTCTTCATGTAATGTTTATTGACTATTATTATTATTATTATTATTATTATTATTATTATTATTATTATTATTATTATTATTATTATTATTATTATTATCATCATCATTATTATTATTATTATTGTTATTATTATTATTATTATTATTATATTATTATTATTATTATTATTATTATTATTATTGTTATATTTTTACTAACATATTTTTATCACTTTATCAGTAATAACATCGAAGTGTCTTACGTTAACCGTGAAATTTAATAATTTCATTTTATTATAATCAGCAACAATAACAGCAAGTTCGTCCATGCAATGTTGCTTCATCCATAAGTTGTAGCAGTTTCATCCAGCAGAATCACCATGGTTACATCAGGCGTTAGTTGTCTTGGTAACAGGTCCTTGGGTGCACATCAGAAGAAAATCAATTATCGCCTGCAATGAAGATGAACCGGAAAAAAACAAAGAAATTAAGATAATTTTTATTCGATATCAACCGAACAGCGTCGTCGTCGTCGTCGTCATCGTCATCGTCATCATCATCATCATCATCATCATCATCATCATCATCACTATCACTATCACCATCACCATCACCATCATCATCATCGTCTTGTTACTGACAAAACTGAACGCATATCTACAGGAATTTCAGTCTGAATTTCATAGCAGAAGAGTTAAAAATAAACCTCGATTAATAAAATTTATTAATTATTGAAGGAAGCCAAAGTCTTCTGCTCGAATTTCTTTTTAAATCCATCAAGCAAAGCCAATGGCTTTTGTGTTTTTGTTTTCAAGGAAATATTTGCCGACCGCAGTGGTTCTGTCATTCCGTTTATTAAAAGATAACTGATCATCCCTCATCGTGATGCATAAATTAGATGACAACAATCATTATCATAATCGTACGTTCTGCTCGAGAATTCTTTCGATTCCAACTCGGTCGACGATTCCCGAGCGAATGTCTGCCTCAGAGCAGTCTGAAGGAAGGCTGCTCCATGAGGTGCCACTTGGAGAGGCAGTGAATGTTCCTGAGGTAAAACAGGAGAACTTCAGTCTGCCTCGTGACGGAATTTGTTTCTCTGGCGATCTTCAGGTGCTCGCACGTCTCGGAGACGTTGGAAACTGTCGGTCGGAGGAGGGTCGGACCGAACACCGTGGCCAGATTTTCCAGGGACATCTTGTTCGTCTCGCTCATTGCAGCCACTCTAAGAACATCACCGGACATTAAGAAAACAATTCCAAGCAATTTGGAAATAAAATTGAATAAATTCTTTTAACCCATCTCATAATTCGGACTTGAATGAAATTGAAAGAAGGAACGAATTAACGTGACAAAAGCAGTCATTAAGAAGCAATAAACGCTTTTTAAGGCCTGAAACGAGAAATCGACAAACTTTAAGATGTGCCGAAGAATGTAAGAAATGGAGGCAGAATTGCAGGAAGGCAGTCCTTTGAAGAGGTTGATGAAGATTTCGCACTGTTTGTCCTCATCTGCAATGTCTGTCGATCAAGAAGGTAAAGTATTGACTCTAACCTCATAAAAACTTTGAACAACAACATCAACAGAACAACAACAGCAGTGACACGGCAACGAGAACAAGAAGAATACCTACCCAAAGCTTGAATGAAGTCCGAATATCTCGAATCCGTGAAGAGAGCTTCCGGGAGTTCTCTGAGGAAAAGTTTGAGGAGACTCGTCACGACGTTGATGTCGGCATTCTGCAGAAGTTTTAGAGAATTCTCCGCATCACCTGCACGATGTAAACCGCAACATACGATGAGCAAAAGATATTGGACCATAATTAAATAAGTGCATTTACAGTTAAATAAAAACATTCTATTACAATAGAAACATTCTACGTACAAATCTGTGTTCTACCTCTGTCGAAAGAAGCCTTGATTTTGTTGATCTCCGTCATCAATCCCGAAACTCTGTAGATGCCCAATTCTTTCAATCCTGCAGAAAATTTACACTTTTATTTCTAAGCTATTGTACGTTGGAATTACAAAATAAAATGATTCTTGTATAATAAAAATATTTTCCTAAGCAAAAAATAATTTATCACCATTAAGTTATCAGTTGATCATCATAAAATTATCAGTTAATCATCCTTAAATTATTGGTAAATCATTTAATTATCACTTAATTATCATTAAATTATAACTTAATTATCGATCTACTTATAAAACTCGGAACCAACCTCTGCTTTCAATTTCCGTGACGCAGTACTTTATGACCGAGGGAACCAACATGCCTTCCCTCCTAAACGACGAGGCAAGAATTAACTAACAATGACACAATTCACAATCATCCAATTTAAAATAACACGTTAGCAAAACAATGGAAACAAATAATAATAATGAGCCAATTACAACAAGTACCGTAATCGAACTCAATTTTCATTTGCAATTCGTCTGATCTTTTTATTGCTGCGCACGTTCGCCTCGGATGCGAGGGACGGCCGTCCGACTTCTCTTATGTTTGCTACTTTGCCGTTTACGTAACTGCCTTCATCATCAGCATAACTGATGTCATCATTAGCATAATTACCGCCATCGTCCTCATCATCATTATCATCGCCAAAGTAGAGTACATCCACCAACTTGGTGATCTTCTTGAGGCTGACACCGAACATTCCTCCCGGTTGTGGCACGACCACCTTCCTCCTCGTGACCTGATGCGGTGAAAACTTCAACGACACCAACAACTGCAGCTTCAATCAGATCGGTTTGAAGTTTTTATGGTTGCGATATTGAATGATATTGAAGTTTAATTAACCTATCCTACTCATGACAAACAGGGCAGAATTGCATGATGGTTCATAATTTAGTAATGTTTTAGTTAAGTAATTGTAATAATATTTAATCTTTAATGTTAATAATGAATAACACTTGAAAAAAACCAAGAATTACTTCATTGTTCAACATGAGGTTCTGAAAGGTTGTGTTGTCTGAGAGCCATCCTCTGTCAAGCTGATTGAGAAGAAATCAACAAGTAAAGAATTAAATGAAGCTCATTAGAAATAGCTGAATTACAAATTAAATCTCAAAATTCACCTCCAAAGTGCACTTTCCAAGCAGCAGGTCAACTTTTCCTTTCTTGTAAGCGATGATCCTCAGCATTTTCACACCTTCCATGTCCACATCGAAACTCTGAAAAGAAAAGAAAATGAAAGTCACATTTTCAAGAGTTATAAATGTTTTATTAATTATAAATGTGACAAAATGTGAGCACTTTGATGTTAATTTTCTTTGTAGAAGTCAACAAATGGCTGATTACTGCATGCTTCATTTGAGAATCGTTGGAAAAGAGAGATCATAATGTCACTCGAATGTAATAAATAATAATTTTATTAAGAAAATGTTTTCAGCTCCGACCTCGTTCCACTCGGGTTCCTTGCTTTCGACCGCGTTCGTCTGCTCCTTCATCACGAAATGACCCAAGACGTCGGTCTCAATTGCACAGGCGACTCCTGAGGAATAAATTGATTCATGCTACTTTAATTCTAAGTGAATTTTTGAAGTTACTTTCTCATCATTAAATGATGATGATCATAAAATTAATATGTAAAATAAATATTAATAGAAAATAAAAATAGCTTCATTGCTTACTTGACTTCTCTTTGAGTCCAACAATTTTATGTATTATTATATTCAAACTGCCTGTAGTTAAACCCTTTGATTCTGCAAAATAAATCCCATTTAAAAGTGGAAATTTCAAAATTAATCTTTTATGAATATGGAAATTTCATCAATTCGATGTCTTATACTTGCCTGAATTTTCTGAGTTTTGAAATTTTGGTGTGATAAGCTGAAATAAGGAGAAAAACATTAATTTATTTTAAACTACATTACATTATTATTATTATTATTATTGTTATTATTATTATTACTATTACTACATTTATACACATTTATTACATACAGATTACAATTATATTTATTATTGCAAGCATCGTGATGGTCACTACAACTGTCTGCAAATAATGGTCTCAGTAACCTTGTCAGCATTCACCATTCCAGTGATTTCTGTTAGACTCACCCTCGAAGACTTTGGTGCTGAAAATCATAAAAATTTATGATGGTTTTTGAGATGTCAGCAATTATCATTATAAATATTATTACTATTACTATTATTATTAGATAAATGTAAACAATAAATATTGTCATTTATAACCCACCAAATATGGGAAAACAATAAAACTTTCCACCTTTTCTGATAGCATCTGCGATGGCTTCGATCCACTGAGCCTGATCGTAAGGCGAGGAAATGAGGAGGTGGTAAGACTTCCTGGTGGAACGATTGGTCACCACGAGAGGAAGAATCGGAAGCGACAACGAGAGGAGAACCTCCTGGAAGAACAATTTGGAAGAGTTTTTGAGGTTCACTTTTGAATCTCATCACCTGAAGTTCTCACCTGTTTCTCGATTTTCTTCTGCAGTGCATCAATCTTTCTGTTCATCAGCGATTGGACAAACATGGGACGGTTATCCTGAAAATAAGCAACAAAAGAAAACTGTTTTATTTTGAAATTGCTCAACTGTTTACAAATGATTTAAATTAGTTCTTTTTTTGTAATATTTCTAAAAAAAATAGTTTAAGCACTGAAAATGTTACAATGTTGCAGGCATTTTGAAGTTCATTTTCGTGTTCCAACTGAAGTCTCGTGAGTTCTTGTTGTAGTTCGTTCACTTCGCTTTCATGTTCCATCACCAAATGAACATCGACAGAATCTGAAGCAAGTTCATAATTAGGAATGAAAGTGTTCCGTAGTTTTCGTGTAGTTTCCATGTTTCTACCAATTTAATGGTTTGCGTATGGTTAATAATGAAGTTAATTCAAAACAATGGCAAATAAATGGATGTTATTAATAAATTAATATTAATACATATATGACATTGTTTAAAAATAAAATGAAAATAAATGACATGGACATTCATTTTATAATTTTCACTCAAGCATGAAACTCATGCAACACTTCACATTGGATCAAATCTTCAAATCCTTACATATTTTATGCATTCATTCCATTGATCTTTCAATTTAAGGCAAAATCATCAATTTTCTCAGACCATCAAATGAATAATATATTAACAACAATAATAACAACAACAATCACAACACTGGAGACATAAAAACAACTTCTAATTGACACAACCGCGACAAAATCACCTATAGGTATCGTCTCCAATTTCAAGTTACAAAGAGGAATGAACCACTTGACAATTCTATGGATGTTTATTCTGCAAATAAACATTATTGACTGAAAATTTAATTAACTTTAAATTTAATCTAAAACATTTTCAATGGAAATACAAATATAAATCGTAAAATAAAACATAACATTCACGAGATAAAAACAAAGAAATGCACCCGTTCGAAATCTTTTCCTTGGTGCAGATGAGCACTTCCTTGAAGAGGAACAACTTCACCAACTTCTTTGATTTGCTTCCTTTTTCTACAAGTACTCCTTGCTTCAAAACTCGTTCTTCAGAGGTCTTATTGGAGGTAATGTAATATTAATGGAGGTCATATAGTATTATTAGATGTAGTAATACAACATTATTGGAGGTGATATTATTGGATATATCAAAATATTATTGAATTAAATATATATTATTGAATGTAGTAGTGAATATAATTAAAATGATATCCCACTGAATATTCATCATTTAAAGGTGTCCACCTCATTGGATCCAGAGTTAATTTCGCAAAGGAATGTTTCAGCGAGTTTGTTGACCTGAAGCAGTGGTTTGTGATCTGGATGACCTTCAGAGGTCACATCGATTAGGTCCTTGAAGAAAATAACCTCCGATTAAATTTAACGGTGGGAACAACGAACGGCGTCTGCTACTTTAAGAGCTCACTCACCGACCACATCGAGATGTTTTTTTGTAGCTGAAATATTGGCTTGAAAAAAAGTTCTGAACAATGCAGAAATGGAAATTAGTTAATTAATTGATATAAACAACAATCCATGCAATTGTTCAATGCTAACAGTTGTTCGATGTTAATGAGAATAATAGAATTTATATTCAAAGTTATTTAAAGAAACAACACCTCAATAACACTGACCTTCTAACTTCACATCAGCCAAATTTGTTAAACAAACTTTCTGAAAGTTCAATTGATATTTATCAATTGTTTGAAATTTGAATGTATCTATAATAATATTTTTATAAATTGTTCGAATTATTTGTAAAATGTTGATATGTTAACTTCATCATGGATGGGTTAATGATTTTCTTTGTCATTAGGAATGGCTTATGTTGTTCTCTTTTGTAAGTAAATTGTGCAGATGATGATGATGATGATATTGTTATAATGCAAAATGTCGGCACCACATTGAGCCACAATGTCTCATCAAACCTTCACGAGTTCCTTGTATTTTGCCTCGTTCGACATCAGCCGACGCAACAACTTTTTTACTTCTGGAAATGAATTGAGGTACCTCTTCCCAATCTCAAACTCAGAAATAGCCTAAAATATGTAATTCATACATAATAATGAAACTTACCAGGTACATTATTACTATTTTTGACATCATGAGCATGATTCAAGTATTCAAATAAAATAATAATATTAATATGATAGAAAATATAATCCAGATAAAATTGGAACCAAAACTCACAAGTTCCAGGATGAGATTTCCAATCTGGATGTCATTTTTTGTGCCCAGTTGTTCTTCGAGGGCAGCAAAAGACTTAACGATGGCAAAGTGCCTCTCGAGAAGCAGAATGCAGTCATCAAAGAGCAGATTGACATCGGTGGCAGTTAAATAATTTGATGAACCAAGAGATTTTTCAAATGAGTCTTTATACTTTGGAGAATTGATATATCATCACCGTGATAGCATTTGTGATTATTTAATGGTCATGGCCATTTAAGAATAATCAAACATTTACTGGGAATCAAGAAACTGTGTTATATGTGTCACAAAATACTTATTCATTACAAAATTTGCCACCACTCGATCAGCGAGAAAAGTATTTGATATGAAGTTACTAATACACTTAAAGACTTAAATCCTTAGCTAAGAAGCCACCCATAAACTTAGTTGAGGTCCACTGGGTATTAATGACTAATCCCAAATTACTCTCTCAAGGGTATTTTCAGTAACTCCCTAGTCTTAATTATAAAAGAATTTGCGGCAAAGGAGTTTAATTAAAAAAATAGGTTTCAAACAATTCAAAGCACGAAAACAGGAAATAAATTCTAAA
Source organism: Whitmania pigra (assembly GCA_021613335.1). Taxonomy (NCBI): domain Eukaryota; kingdom Metazoa; phylum Annelida; class Clitellata; order Hirudinida; family Haemopidae; genus Whitmania; species Whitmania pigra. The sequence goes on along the minus strand of JAJTWR010000443.1, from coordinate 23,745 downwards.
TAAAAACTGCCGCAGTCCACAATTAAAAACGTACTTCAGATATAACTTCAAGAACGGCCAGGTACTTTTTCTCACTGTTGATAATGTTAATTATCATGTGTTTTCTCCTGGTGTCGAGAACTTTGTCAAGCTGATTCGTTGAAAAGTGAATTCGTCGTAATTATTTATTGATAATTTTCCTTTGGATATAATCTTATTTTTACTGGTTTCCCTCGCAGCATAACGCATCTTATTGACTTGACCGTCATTTATATTTTTCAAATCAATAAAAAGACATCTTTCCTCAAATAATGCAATTAAAAATTAAGACTAAATTAATGACCAATTCTACTATTTTCACGAGCTATCTTCTTAAAACTGCTTTTCTAAATTTAAAAAAAAAGGTGACCATCATCTAGTATTATACGAATTACACTTTTGTGATGGCTTTATTGCACAGGTATAATGGGTTTAACAATTAGAATACTACATTTTTTGTAAAATATGTATGTTTAAGATGAAGTGGACTCCGTCCAGAATGAATTAAAAACTGTAATCTTAAAATGATGAATAATTGAACTTGAGTGAACTTCATTCTCATACAAAAATTTGAAATGAAAAACTTACTCTACTCTTTTTCTCTTGGTCGTTTGTCATGTTACCTCAAAAAAATTTATGGAAAGTTCGGGACATTATTAAAAGTAAATTACATGTTGTAAAAGAAATGCATTAAAATATTCACTTAACTTAAATGGGAATTCTTAAATGGCACAAATGTGTTGCTTAATGATAATAAAAAAAAACAAAACAATAATAATAATAACAGCTCTGAACACCTACTTGGATCCGGTAATGGTTTGTGAGTGCATCTTTTCGACAAAACGATGCTCCCACCATCAAGTGGGTAATTTTTCTTTTGGAGAAATTAAAATTTAGCCTAGTTACTATTTGTGCGTCTCTTTTTTGAATTATAATACTTCGATATTGAAAAATAAAATTATTAGTAGAATGCACCTTTGAATATCTCGGAAGATTGTGAAGGTTGTCCTGGTTCTTGAGGAAGAGGACTTGGAAATAAGACGAAGTTTCCTCGTCATCTGAGTCTGCTTTTTCAGACTTTGACTTATCAACAACAACGGGTTCGTCATAAATTAGCTCTTTAAATGTTTCTTCGCTTTCCAATCTCTTTGAGTCCCTTCGAGGAAATGTTGCGACGATTTCGCTTGGAACATCCGCATCCAATTTGTCGTTGCATGAAGTGATTTGGAATTTCTTCGGTGATATCGGTGATTGATGTCTCAGGTTCTGAGCAAGAAGAAAAATATGAATAATAATCAAAGTTCATAAACTCAAGCTGAAGTACGAGCGACCAACCGATATATCAAAGAGATCGGATATTTTTTGATGAACTGGCTTCGGGTACAAAGTAAGAATCCTGGAGCTTCTTTGTCGTGCAAATTCTTCATCTTTGGCTTTGGAATCTTTTGAGTTACTTCGATACTTGTCGACTGGCAACTCCTCCAAATTCACGGAAGGTGAACTTTGGTTTTCCAATCCGTAGAACTTTTCGTAATAATGGCATTCCACCGCTTGAAAGTTAACGAATTTGAATTGAAATTTAAAATTTTATCAATTTCAATCAAGTTAATGTTAAGGAGTTTATAATGAACTTTATGAACTACCTTCCTTACGTTCTGGTGGGTTGGACTCCAAAGAGTAACAGTTTTCAGAATCCATGAAAATTCGATTCCCATTGACAGGGATCCTAGGTTCTTTCAACCTGTTTTCTCTGACAGTGCGAAACTTTTCCACCGTCTTTGTACCATCGTCATTCGAAGGCATGGAATGCATTCTGGAATACTTGGAAGACACGATTCGATTGGCAAAGCATTCTGGCGATCTGGGAATGTCTGTTAGTTTCGGAATGACCAAAGGGGGTCTCGAGCATTTGTCGTATTTGTCTGCCAAGACTCGTACTGTGCCTTTCTGTGGAATTTTCCTGATAGTTCCGTACATGAAGTTATCCTGTGTCTGTTGATTCGTTTGAACGACAAACTGTTCATGTTTGAAATGAGCAATATTTGAAATAGTAAATTTTCTAACCGTCAAATTTATACAAAGTTGTGCTTTCTTCTTTCCAATTGTGAAGAGATGTTTTTCAGAGATTGTCCTCTCCATAGTTTAAACAAAATGATGTCTTCACCTGTTACCACTTTAACTTATTGCTGGTCGGCAACAACATCGAAATAAAAATTACGAAAAGTTTTCAAACTTCCTTGTTGTCGACTTAATGATGAAATTGAAATGCTCCATTTAACGTGGCCATTAAATGACTGCAAGTTGAGTAATTGCGCAACAAGAGAGGAGGCTTGAAAGCGAAAATACAAAAGACAATCATCAGACAGTTTGGAAAATTTGTGAACAACTGCACCGAAGAAGCGACTAGGCGAGATGAAAGTGAGATTCATCCATGCGTGAATGGAATCACACCTATCAACGGTGCTCCCGGAAAAAGCACGTCCTGTATCGAAATCCGGAACCTGAGATGGATCGCTAATTACCGCCATGGTGATTGGCCGAAGAAGAGAGATAGAAAGAGGAGCAGAAAAAAATGAACTGCACATTTAAAAAAAAAAAACAATGATTTATAATGTCACTGGACAGTTGAAGGGAGGGTTGAAGGAGATAATAGGGTGACGTCCTTTGACCTCTGCGATACATCCTTTGTAATAACTGTCACTTGAAAGGTCCACTGTATCACGCCAGGGGAGTTATCATCGTCCTGCACGAAACAACGAGCGGGAACCTTGTCATCATCATCGTCGTCACTACCGTCATCGTAATCATCGTTGCATCGCCGACATCATCATCGTCAGCAGCAGCACTAACACCAAGCATCAGTATCACATTCAGCAACACCTGAGCAATTAATTGGGTCCTTTTCAAGAAATTTCACGTCAATTATCTATTTTCTTTCGTTTAATGAGATGAAATCTGTTAGTCATTAATTTCTATTTCTTATTGCAACAGCAGCAACAGCCTAAACAACAACAGCAAAAACAACATTAATGAAGGAGAATATCTGGTCAAATAAGAATCGAGTGTGTCATGGAAGAATAATTAGACCATTACATGAGAATAATCCACGTTCCAGATTACGAACCTCACTGACCGTGGTTACGCCAATGATTTGCAATTAATGGATTATAATAAGCCTCCTCGAAGATATTAATAGGTCTATGAATACGTGAATATGATTGGTTGTAGTTCGAATAAGTTATCATAATGATTATTATAAATTATTATTGCATGATTGAGAGACGAAACACTGATGAATGAAAGTTGAGGGTAAGATAATTATGATTGTTATGTTTTGATCGGGCTTGTAGTCGAAAACAGTTTAATAATATTTATTATCACAAAATCAACAAATTTATTCCGCAAATAACGCAACCCTCATCATGTCTATGATTACAAACATAGCAAATAAATAATAAACACAAGAAAAATTTAAAAAAATAATACACACACAATAAAAATAGATATTTACGGTTATAATGTAATTCTAGGTAAAACATAATTTATTTAAAAAAATACTCCTAAAAATCAAGGTGGCCATTTGACGAGCAGTCAGGACAAGCAGGTGCTTTGTTAGCCTGTAAAACTGACGGCGCCAATTAGTGCAATGAATTATAAAGCTCTTTTTACTTTCTCTATACTCTCCGCATGCCACTAAATCAACTGAACTGGATTTGGATGCGGTTGGAATGATACCTGCTTCCAATTACGACTGAATATTTACCGCTCCAGTGACGTATTCCGTCTGCATCGGGAATCCCAAGATGAAGTTAAGATGAAGTTAATCGCTAAGAGATACAAACATCAATTCCTCATCACCTTCACCATTTACTCTCTAACCATTGCCATCCGTTCCTGTCATCGTCATCATCACCTCGGCAATCGTCATCATCATCGTCTTCTTTTTGCTACGATCGACGATGCCCTTAACCCGGTTGCTGCCAATAGGCCTTAGGTTCTCATCACGTGATGTGGAATTTGAGGGAATTTCCAATGCTGGATGATGGTGATGAAGTGGATGGAGCAGATTGAAACCGCTCATGGTATGTATGTGTGTGTGTGCGTGAGTGTGTGTGGCAGACACGTGTTCCAAGTTATTCGCTCTTAATAAAGATTCCGCGGCATTTTATCCATTTTTAAGCAACAGCAACAACAATTTCAACAACAACAAGCAAATTTACAAATGCCAGAATAAAGACCGAAGATTACTCGTCGCAAACAATTATTAAAAATATTGTAACAACATTGATGTTTTTACTTGTAACCTGGCAATTATCATGACGACAGCGACAGTATTAATAATAATAATAATAATAATAATAATAATAATAATAATATAATAATAATAATAATAATAATAATAATAATAATAATAATAATAATAATAATAATAATAATAATAATAATAATAATAATAATAATTAATAATAATAATAATAATAATAATAATAATAATACTAATAATAATAATAATAATAATAATAATAATAATAATAATAATAATAATAATAATAATAATAATAATAATAATATAAAAATATGATTATTTTGGGTGTTTTTATTATTGCTGTAATTATCCAAGCAAGCCAACTGCTTAAATGCTGGTTAAATTTCAAAATTTATTTTCTGTAAAGTCAAACGCAAAAATGACCCTCAATTTGATTGGCTGTCGAAACTAAAAGAGAGATGAGGCAACAGGTGAGAGCCACCTCTCTCATTGGTCCATTAAAAGTCTCGCTTAACACGATTAACGCTATTAACCACGTGACGTCACGCAGTCGATTTGAACAATTCAATTTAATGAAGGATGAATACGTCTATGACGTAACCATGATGGACGATGACTTTGATGATGATGATCATAGTCATGATGATGATGATGACGATGACGACTTAACATGTTAGATGATGATGATGATGATGACGATGATGATGACAGCAACTTATGACAGAATATCCTATTCCATTAAAGCGAGTTTTGAGCTCACATAAAGACATCTTGTTCAGTTGCATCCTGATAAAAGCTGATGAACTCTGGGGCCGATAGCTGGGTTTGTGGATGATCTTCGTAATCCTCCATGGAGTAGTTGTCGTCGTTGTTCAAATGATCGCCGTCAACATTATCATCATCATCATCGTCGTCGTCGTTGTGGTTGTCGTTGTTGTTGTTGTTGAAGTTGTTGTTGTGTTTGACGTCTGCAGTCGTTGGAATGTCGATGTTCTCCACCATCCTCGAGTTGATTCCAGCACCATATCCTCCTCCTTTTCGACAGATGGAGTGGATCGCGGATAAGCAGACGATTGCGATCAACAAGGAGGTCACCATGGAAACGAAAGTTTTCCTTGAAATCATTTTTAACCACTTCACGAACGTTTCATGATTTTGTGCCAATTTTTAAATTGCAACGTTTTTCTAGTTGACTAAAATATGATATAATATAATACTGGATACTTATAATTATATAATATTAAATAATAATTTTATTTTATTTACAGATTAATAAAACTAATTAAACGACGAGACGATAACTACGACACTATCGAGTATCCCCGGCTGATTGTCCAATAATTTCCATTCAACTGAACATCCGCTCACTCAACATCGCCATCCATGCCGTCCAGTTGATCGTGGTATTGATGCTGATAACGACAATTATGACGACGACGTCGACGATGGTGATGACGATGACGATGATGATGATGATTGATGATGATGATGATGATGATGATGGTGGTGATGATGATGATGATGATGATGATGATGATGATGATGATGATGATGATGATGATGATGATGATGATGATGATGATGATGATGATGATGATGGATGATGATGATGATGGATGATGATGATGATGATGATGATGATGATGATGATGATGATGATGATGATGATGATGATGATGATGATGATGATGATGATGATTATGATTATGATGATGATAATGACGACGACGACGATGGTGATGACGATGACGATGATGATGATGTTGATGACAATGATTGTGGTATTTACTAGTTTGATGATGACAATAGTTGGTGTCAGTAATATGAATTGATTTTAGTCGGTTCTTGGACTTTGATTTAGTTCGACAGATGACAGAACATTCTTGGAAATAACGGCTTCCATCAGCACAATCATCAATCGCTTGCTTGAAATCCTGCATTCCGATTGGTTGTCTAAAAATAGTAAGTTTCAGTTTGTGCTAGTTCGTCCAACTTATTGTTATGTTTAAGTTTGATGTAACTTTTATAACTTCTATCTGTTAATATTTTTCAACCTATTAAACTGACGTTTATTATATGTTATTATTTTCATCCTATTTATCAAACAAATTATTCGCCGATGATAAAACTGTTGCAAATTCTTAATGTAAAATATTCAACTTGTTGTTCAATTTACGTGTATACGTTACTATTTGTTTTTTGCCGTTAAAGGGAAATGCACTATAATAACAAATTATCGTAAATAAACTTATTACACAATGTGAATCTTGTAAATGCTTTCAATAATTGCATCGTTTTCGAGAGCAGACAGTGAAACTGCAACCAATTGACCTGAGACGCCACACGAGAACTTCTGCGCATTAATCCATCTTGTCTTCCTCCTGGAAACATTCGATCCTTACTTCCCGATTTCCGCCTCCCAACTTTTACTCCTTCATCTAATCCTCCATCCATCCGTTTTCAATGTGGTCAGAAATAGCCGTCTTTGACCAATCTTCGATTCTTGGCATTTATTTCATGAGCTCATCTGTCATTGGTCATTTCGCCAAAGAATAACAATTTCTGATCTCCGTGGCAGATTTTATTGCACATGCTTATTGCTCGTTTATCGCCAACTGCATGCTCCTGCCTCGTGGTTCGTCCATTAAATTTGCAATTACATTCAATTTGTTTACGATGTAAAGGGCAAACGATGGAGGGTGTACAGTGGATGGATTGAGGAATGAGGAAAGGATGGATGGGTGAATTGAGGGATGGATGGGTGAATCGAGGGATGGATGGGTGAATCGAGGGATGGATGGGTGAATCGAGGGATGGATGAACAGACAGAACGGAGGCACGACGAAGCATCTGTTTTCAGTTTCAGGTGAAAATATTGGCGCCTAATCGAGTCACAGGAAGATAAATGCCCAACTCCTCCAACCGACTTGCATCTCATTCCGACAAAGAAGCAAAAAACTCGCCATAAATGCCACACGGAGTTTGAATTTTCCATGTTTTATTCCTGCAGCATCGCGGAATCTGCTTCTAATAACAACCTCGTAATTGAGGTTGATTTATGGATTTATGACCCCCCACAGACCCCCACGTCCACTCCACCCACCCCCCTCCTCCTCTGCTCAATCCCGACCGATTTAGCTCGCTTGCGCAACATTCTTCTTGATGGGAAAAGTTAATTAGAAATATCATCGCTGAATGACAGCCAGTTCACACGAAGAATTGTTTTTCCGAACAAAGGATTCTTTGATGAGGAGGCGATCAAAGGAATCTTTTCCAGACCTTAACAATGTTTGCCGAAGACTTGTTTTAGCAGCAGGTGAAACACGCGCCGAGTCATTTAACTCTCGTTTATCAAATCTCAGTTTTTGACTCCATGAAATTGTAACAGTGAACGTTCAATTTGAGGCCGTCAAAGATGGACGCCCCTGCGTCACTCGAGCGGTTGTGTGGTCTCACATGACTGGAGATGAAACGGAGCGTATCGTTTGATGTCTTATTAATTCCAAAACTTCTCAATGTGTTTCCACTTAGACCAGGAAGCAGTTTGTCTTGGCTGAATTTCTAGGTTTTGCCTACCTCAATCTTTCTTGTTTGAAGGCAATATTATGACACGTTTTATTATTTATATTATGATATGTTTTATTATTTATATTATGAAATGTCTTATTATTTATATTATGAAATGTTTAATTATTGATATTACGAAATGTTTTATTATTTATATTATGACATGTTTAATTATTGATATTATGAAATATTACGTCTTATTATTGATATTATTACACCTTTCTTATTGCGTTTTTATTGCAACACCATTCCGTGAATGTAAAGGCTTTTATTACAAAAAGTGGCACCGATCAGACCTGAAGATATCAAGTGCAATTTCACGGCAAAAAAAACATCTCGACTTCAAAGGTATGTACATTGTGAGACATTTTATGTACACGAGAGCACACCACACACGGACGTTGTAACGTAATGTAATGTAATGTAACGTAATGTAATGTACATATCACATTAAGCAACACAAACCCCAGAGAATGAAATCATCGAGTTTGTGAATAAAAATGAAGGCAACAAAAACTCCCAAACATCAGTCGATGGCCCTTGTACTCAGCCTGAACCGTACTCAAAACCCAGGTGCGGGTGATGACCTCTCGAATGAAGACCAGCCACGCGGGAAAAGTAGGCGGCTGCAGAGTAATCAGGATTGATGGAGTAAGGCGAGGGTCTGACCTTGGCAGCACCCAAATAAGGATCCATGGACGAATAAGGAGGGTAGGCGAGAGGGTCGGACGCGTAGGGAGATGGCGTAGGGTAGCCAGGGAATCGTTGGCTGTCCGTGGGACAAATGCCGATGGAGGAATAAGAACCGTTGCCAACAGGAGTTGGAGGATACATCTTATTCATCATCATCTGCTGTTGAGAGGTGGGTTCGCATTGGCTTCCAACCAGACTCGAGCTGCACGGTAGACCCAAAGGACTTTCGCTGACTGCTGAATTCAAGGCATTATGCATTATTCATGCATTAACTATTTATATTAATCTATTAACATTCACTTGCAAATCTTATTGAATATTTGATAATATTCAGCATTTTCAACAAATTGATAAATGAAAATATAATAACTGACGTCTGTTGCATGGGTACGGAGGGGATTGTTTGGCCTTCATTGGACCCCCTGACATCGGGAACATCTGAAGGGAACTTGGACGGTGGTGACTGCGAGATCTTTGGGACTGGTTCAGTTGGCTCAACACCTCCACCACGTTGCTGATCAATTATTTTAATATTATTGTTATTATTAAATTATTACTTTTAATATTTTTATTAAATTATTACTTTTAATGTTTTTGTTAAATTATTACTTTTAATATTTTTATTAAATTAATATATTTTTATCATTTTCTCAAATGAATTAGTGTCACTAATTAAATAGAAAAATATGTTTCTTTTCAGCTTTATCACTTTCATCGCCACAATAATCATCATCAAGACGGTGATTGTTTCAGTCTAGATTTGTTATAAGTTTAGTTATTTAGTCCACGCAGGGTGCCGATATTTGGGCAAAGGTGCAAACTCCCAGAGGACCCGATACTTCTTTAAGATACGCCGTGTTATAAGAGCTCTTTTTTGATTTTCCATTACCAAATTGACATAACGACATAACATAACAACATAATGACATAATGATATAACACAATAACATAATGACATAACATAATAACATAATGATATAACATAATGACGTAATGACATAACATAGGCTCAGAAATTTCGATCGGCGGCCCTGACGCCTTGCATGAAGTTAAATATTTGATGTCGTATAATATATAATAATATTCAGTGTAATATCACAGGGTGATTGGAAATCGACTTCTTATTTTTAAATATTAATAATTTATTTCTGAATTATAATTCTTTAAAAATGAATTTCAGATGAGAGTGCATGTAGCTTGGAGTGTTATTTGAATTGAATTTGATAAATATTACATTGGCTGTGATGACATCATCATCATCATCATCATCATCATCATCATCAGCATCCTCATCATCATCATCATCATCATTCATCATCATCATCATCATCATCATCATCATCATCATCATCATCATCAACAACAACAACAACATCACTACCACCTTCAGCATCACCATAATCACAAAAAAAACAAAATATCATTATCAAATATCAACTTTGGTCGAGTCATAACTCAACCATGACTGAGAACATTTCAATTCAAACCAAAAAGCAACCAACATTTTTAAACATGCAAAACGATCTGAAAAAATAAAGAACATTTCATTTGAAATTTCAAGAAAATAAACAAAAAAGAAATCTAAAAAGGAAAACAAGAACACAGACTTAATTGCATAAAGCATGGAATATATGCAAAAGATATGAAAACATATTATAATATATTAAAAACATTATAAACATTATCAAATAGGAAGTTATTTTACGATCACACTGTATATTTAATAGCACATAATTTAGTATTAACGCACTAAACAAAGTAATTCACTTTTCGAATAAATAATAATTTAATTTAATTAATTTAATTAATTCCATCCTCTCACCAGTCCTCGGGATCACAGTCTCTGAATCCTTTGGCGAATGGGTTGCTTGCTATTTTTAGCTGGGTGATCTTCAAATGTAAAAGTTTCAATTAATTACCATAAAAAACGATCATGTTAAAGCATTAGGTATTAACTCGTAATTATTGAAACAATAAATAATTACATCGAAATAATGAAGAATTAATTAAAAGATAAGATGTCCTTTCATACCCTGTGGTTCTGATATGCGGTTACAGCAGTAAACTTTGTTTCAGGGAAGATGAAAGTCTTGAAGTTTTCTGTTTGAGAGACATCCTCACTTTTCGGATGAACGTAAACAGCATGGAATCGAGGCTGGTATTTGTGCATGGAGTTGAGAATTATCTGCAATTATGGTAATTGTCTGCCATGATGATCATTATAATTATATGCAATAACAATAATAATTGGCATCAATAATAATATTAACAATCATGACCAATTACATGCTTCGTTTAAAAAGTTCGCATCGCAAATGTTCTCTTAAACGGAGTCGGTTTGGTTTAAAAGAATAAAGGTTCTAAAAATCCAAATCATCTTAATTATGCAAAAGACAAATAAATAAATAATAAAACAAGTAAACTTAATTAATAAGTTTTATTAATAAGTTTTATTAATTAAGTTTTAAATTAATAAGTTTTATTAATTAAGTAATAATTGGAAATTAACAGTTGATGAAATGCTTCTATATTCATTAAAATTTTTAATGCACAAATAACAATATATTTGATTTAATATGGCAATAATTTATAATCATGACAACAATATATTATTGTATATTAATATATACTCGGGTACAAAGTCACCTCTGAAAAATACGTGGCTGTGATTTTTGCGCCTGCATTTTTAAGGCCGTTTTTTTGGACCTCTTTATCAATAATTTATAAAAAATCTTCTGTCAGAAACGCTTGGAAGCCTTTGTAATGGCGGGAATTTCTGCCATTATCTTTCAACTTGGAAGACGCTTTCAAAGGGTTGTGCCATAAATAACACATTTATCACTCGACGTATATGCTTGCATGACAAATGATAGAAATATCATTCTGATAAGAAAAGGCGGCTAACAAATTGACTCAGATTCTGATTTACATCGCCTACGACTATTATTCAACGTCGTGATTTAAGAAGGCAATTTGGCATAGATAGTTATATTTATTTAACTAGTTATTATTATTATTATTATTAAATTTATTATTCTGATAATAATTTGCACGAATGACGTTTTATAAAAGATACATTTTATTCGTAGAGAAGATTTCTTGGCACAGCTGCACAAACTCTGCGATAACAAGACATCTCCGCTGCTGGGAGAATTTTTCTTTCAAATTTACGATGAAATATAACGAGGACTTAATGAAGAAACAGAGGATTTATGCGAGGTGGGCGAGGATTCGGCAGGTACGAACAATCGCTCCATCTGTTTACGGCCTTAACTCCTGTCGTAGGATGGCCACGTTGTTTACAAATGTGTCATGAGATCAATTTATCCAGCACCGCTAGAATCGCTATCCATCTTCTCATTTCTCGGGAATTTCTCGCCGATTTCCGACCACCAAAGCAGTAACGGACAACGGTGCTTTCCACGTCATCATCATCATCACCATCACCAACTTCATTTGCGAATATTCATCATTTGCCTCGCGGTTTGTGTTAGTCTGAGCTACCATGATGCTTAGGAAATGCAGTGTTTTCAGTGATGAGGATGACAAATGGATTCAGCGTTTGAGAAAAGTTGGCATCGTACTGCGAAACATCTTCAAGATGAGAAGGGAATCGAACGCACGAGAGAATAATTTACGGCCTCAACGAAAGATGGCTGCTTGTTTATATTTGTTTGGGTCAACTTTCTGCCGGTATGTTGGCCAGGGGTCATGACCTTTTGTTCCTCGTCGTATGTTTCACTTTTAACGGCTCATCCTCGTCGTGCCCCGAGAGAAAATTTCTTCTGCGAGCATCACTCGGATGGTGAAATATTTTGGAATGCTTCGAGCAACATTTTAATACTTCATCGTAACTCGACTTACAACCAGCCGTCCAACCAACCAACCAACCAACCAACCAGCCAATCAATCGATCTACCAATTAACAATCTGCCAATATAAGCCATTATTGAAAATGAAATGGATTCTCACATGTCCATTATCATCCATAAGGTTGTTGGTCAGTTTGAGTTTGTCGAAGCTGACGATCTGCTTCATCCACTGAGAACCTTTGGCCGGTGAGTCTGGATGAACGTGGATCCTTCCTGGCATGTGAGGGTCTGCTTTGCCTGAATAAGAATTCAATTCAGTTGAGGCCAATTGAAGCCAATAATTAAAAGTCGGAGATGAAATCGCTTCGCTTAAATTAACCTCGTTTGGGGCTGAACTTGAGGTACTTAAATCTAAATAAACATCGTTCTAAATAAACAACATTTGTTCGAGACATAACGAAAGCGATTGTTTTCGTGTGATTGAGTTTCTCCAACAATGTAAACAGTATAAACGTAAATGTAAAGAATACAAAAAAAACAGGTAAACTTGAATAATACAAACATGTAAACACAACCAGCGTAAACATGTTAATACAAACAATACAAACCTGCATGCAGCTTCATGCATATATTTGGCGCTAAGTAAAAGAACTGAACTTAACATTAATTTAAAGCGCTTTAAGTAGATTAACATCTGCGCGATAAACCACTCCAATAGAGGACCAATCGTATACTAACTACTTCTATATTTGGCTTACAAGAGATTAATAATATTAAATTAATAACAATAAATTAATAATAATAAATTTAATTTTAAAAAACCAAATAAAGCAGAACACCTGCTCACCTGCAACCACCCAGTTGGAACTGTGGAAGCTGTATCTGTACCTCTTGTCGTCACATGGAACGAAATCCATCATCAACATGTAATCGCAATTTGGGTCCAATCCGTACAGGCGAACTTGGAACGTTGGAAACATCCTCCTATTGGGTAATTGATTAATTAATAATAAATTAATGAGAAATTTATGAATTTGATATTTTATTATTAATATATTATCGAGCCTAACTCGGCCAGATGTAATTAAGATGTTGGTCTAAGGATCGGGTGCCACGCACTTACAGCGCGTGACCTTTGACCTTCTGCCACAATCAACACGGGCGTCTAAGAATGCCCTCGTTGAATGAAACTTTCTCAGTTTCCATGGAAACCACTCATTCCATGGAGAAAATCAATTTGACGAACGTGGAAATATTTGTGCGAATAATGTTCCCTAATCCAAATTTTTCTCCAATTAATAGACAGATAGATGATTATGAATCAATTCACGGAGTCAGTGCGTGGAATAACACGGACGTGTGGAGATGGATGTGTTCATCACGGACGC
>JAJTWR010000443.1:0-5000 GCA_021613335.1 Whitmania pigra | reverse complement strand
CTTGCTGCTTTCAGATCATTGGAAATAAAATTGCACTTAAAAATATTTATTCGCCGAGCAGCTGTGTCGTGGCTCGAAAATTTATCAAAAGTCACCGATTGTTTACAAACACCTCCAGCAATCAAAGTGCAGAGTAAATTCGCCAAAATGCGAATCGTGTTTTCATTGCCGAGGCATAAAAGTTTCCATTAAAAGAATGTTCCACCTTACAACCGAAATGTCATCTTTGTTTAACGTTTATAAATTATATTATTTCCAAATTAAGATATGGACTTGATAAGACCTGCGCGCATGCCTCTCACTGGCACAGGAACAGTGTGACTCATCTCGTCTAAAACATAAAACCTCATTTGGGATGGCAAGATTATCAAAAATGTGATGCGCGATTCTCATTGCGGTATCATTTGGATCGTTTGATGCAATTTTAAATAATCTTTCCGACCTCTTGCACTTTGGTATGGTCAGAAATTTGTTTACGCCGGACAAAAGCAGAAAAGAAGTTCACCTAAACATCTCTTAAGGAAAGAGTCTTCAAACGAATTTTCTCAGCATCTTAAAGAGGTCATAAGATGGTCGTTCATCCCCGATTGACTTGCAATCACTTCGCGTCAAGCTGATAATTGATACGATGTACAGATAGTTATAGAAATTCTTACGAGCTGCTGGGATTTGAACTCCTAACGGAGCGATAGTCTTAACCAGTCTATTACCGATGCCGAGGAGCGTCAAGCTGATAATTGATACGCTGTACAGATACATGCAGATATCCTAGTCTATCAAGTGACCAAATGACGTCTGCTGTAATATTGATTGACGTCTCATTGATTTATTTTCGCGCTAATCACTCATTAATTGGTAACTTCTTCGATGTATTGTTATTTAATAGCATCATTTATATCAATTATTACCTCTTTTAAAAGCACAATTCTTAATTGAATGAAACTCGACCAAACGAAAACCAGTGATGTCATGAAATGGTCACATCAAATATAAATGCGACTAATCGAGTTAATTCAACATGTTTCTGATATCGAATGAGAAACGCTGAAGCAGTGAGAACGAATTACACACTTCATTATCAGATTCCATTAAAAAAATGAAGATAACCTTTTTTAGATTTCCATTACAAATGTCCTGACATTATTTCACATTTTTTAACAAACACATTTTTAATTTCCCTCATCAACCGTTGCTAATGTTGTGGCAATAATTACAATTTAGTAAAGACAAATTATTTTACAATTTAGTAAAGACAAATTATTTTACAATTTATTAAAGAAAATATCAACTCACTTGCTGTCGAATTTGATGATCCACAGTAATGATTTTGTTTTCTTCCTGGAAGATCAGGTGACCACTGAGAAAGAATTTTTTGTGAGGAGTTTTCAGATTTCGTCAGAAGTTCTTCGTGGGTTTTGAAGTTCGGAGAAGTTCTAAGAAAACCTGAAATGAAGTCTGATGCGATGGACCTTATGACGAAAGACGTCCTGGATGTATTTTCCGAAAATTAAACCGGTTTCAGCCGGTTTCAAGAAAACGAAGTAAATATTTCAAGAATCAACCGATGGATGATAACCAGTTTATCCTCAGTAAGTCTGGCCCGCTGCTATGGATGTAACATTTCTGACTTGAGAATCAGAAAACAAAGGTTTAAATAAACAGCAGCCGAGGCAGGGATTCAAGATATTGCATTTCTTCTCTCCCCAAACTCTCATCTTTCTTATCCAGTCTCCATTCATCTTCTATCATCTTTCTGGAATGCTTCGCGACCAATGAGGTTTTAGAGAGGCGTGGCTAGCTTATTGTAAAATCTGTGATTGGTCTGTTGAATTTCATTCAGTCTTATAGGTGGAGTGAAAATGAACGTGTCCACTTAAACTATAAAATGACCGCTATTAAATTCTTTTGTACTCTGCCACTAACATTTGACCGTTGATAAAATTATAAATCCCTAATTGGTCATTACGTAATAAATGCAGAAACTTTACTGCGCTTTGTAATTAATTTAATTGGCTTTTGAGGTTTTAATAGGTTAAATGTTTGCTTAGAAATTTAATTTATCACAAATTTGTATCGCTAAGCCATTTCTATTACATTAAATGACTATATAATTTTTCTTAAATTAACCGTTTGATAATTGTCAGTTTGAATAATTGTAAATGTTAATGTCATCAAAAATTGCTTCAAAAAAAGATTGTACACTTTCAAATAGCACAAATAGATTGTCTTTCATACTCTCTTAAACACGTTGTCCCCTGAAGCTCCAAGGACCAACGAATGAATTGTTTATGATCTGCCGACCATTTCAATCGCTGACTAGATGTGGTTTACGATTTAAAGAAATCACTTGTAAGCTGTAAGCAAGTAAATCTTTATGAAATTTCCGATGATAAGACACTCTGGTTATCTCTTGATTTAGTGAAGTCCACGAAGGCCGCAAAAGAGAATTATGGATTATAATATGGATTATCTCAGAGTTAAAAGATAAAATTAATGTGTTGAATGGAGAGGTGTTGGGAGATTACCTCATCTTGTTAGACGTTGTTTGAACTAAAGTTAAACTCACCATATTTACATTCATTTATTATTTATGGATATGCAAGAATACACGAAAAAAGTACAAAAAACTGAACTGGTCTTCAAAACAACATCAAGTTATCGAAATCAGAATCGTCAGTCATGACGCTTCTTATTTTGAAATTCAGCAGCAAATCAAGATTGATTAGTCTGGAGCTCGGAAACGTCTGACATAAAAGTAAAATATTTGTAAGCCGAGGCCCCCCAAGATTTGGCTTGGTTTAAGACAAAGACCATCTTGAAAATAATTCAGAGAATATTTTTCTTCAAATGAGCATACATGCGAACAAAGCCTGTGTGTTTTTAACAGAGGAAAAAATAAATTTAAATAATCTTGCATGCATTCATCCAACAACGAGAGAATGTTGCCATCCTTTGCTCTGGCAGCTCTGATGACAGATCGCGAACACATCTCCGCAGAATACAAGGTGGGATTCACAAAATAAAACAATGCATCAATTCATGTGTGCGATGGTAACATTAAAAGAATAAAATACACAAATGTTCAGCATTAAAGTGAACCTCGTCAATGTTTGAGTTGGGTTGGAATCGTTTCTGTGATCGTGGACCGGGTAATTGCAGACTAACCATGAATGAAATCACGATGTAAACACAAAAGATAATTCGTGCATCTAAAAATTGTCACGTTAAAACATTAAAAGCCTTAAGTAATTTGATTATAGTAAGAATTTTAAGTTTGTTTCGTATTAAGCGTAAATATTATAAAATTGTACAAAACCAGGCAATCGCCTTCTAACAATCGGACAGAAAAGATATTTATAAATTACCATAAACAATGTACATAAAAATTAAATTAGACTGTAATTATTGGCATTAAGACCTCTACCCTAAATATCATAATTCATTTTCCAATCTGAAATGCTTCCACTAAACCGCCTGCCACCTGCCTTGTGGAAAGGTTTGTTTTTTGCCATAAGTTACTCTAAACAATCGCTGACTCAGTCCTTAGAGCTCTTGATCATACGTGACACGAATGAGCTGCTAAGGTCAAAATCGTTAGCTGATTTGGAGAAACGAGAATATTAGAATTAATTACATTAACTAAAAAGCATTAAAATGACTAATGGCAATTTACAATAAGATGTTTACATTCAGTATGTTTTTTTAATGATAAAACTTGCTCAGAACCATTCACCAATTCCTTAAAAAATAAATATAAACAAAGATCATTAGACCTATTAAATTCAAATTATAGTGGAAGACTAAATGTGAGACAGATGCAGAAAATAAAAAATAAACACACAGATGTATGTGCTACATGAGTTAACCATGATGTGACCCATGCCGAGCAACAACCATAATATATACCATGTCTGCCAACATCAGCAAAATACATGGCAGTTTCCGTGTCAAACCATCAGAAGAATGGTTTGTTTGTGCAATTAGTGCATTAAAGAAATCATTATTTGTCTTTTCACATTCATGGTGACTTGGGGATTTACTTATGGTAACTATGTTTATCTAGCTCAGGTTACTACTTATGATTTAAAAATTGAATAAAAGTAAATAAATAACTGAAAAATTGGTCGCAGAAAACAAAACAAGGAAACAAATTAAGTTTTAATAACTCCCAATAATAACTGGCAGAAGTAAAACCACTAAGAGGTATAAAAACATGATACCAAATAAAAGAGTGTTACGATAAAATGTAAGAATAGAAATGTTAGCTAAGCATAATTTAAACCAGCTTGAACTTTATCAATCTATGTCAAGAAATATATCATGTTCAATAAGACAAGCGATAAGGCAAATGAAGCATTGAATATCTTCCACATTTCAATTTTCTCACCAACGCTTCAATCAGATACCTGTTTAGATGACATAAATCATCAGAAGAATATCAAAATATATGAAAATCCAATTCTTAACAAAAACAAAAAGTGAATAGGAAGCTATGCGTCGTATCATGATGGACGAGCGAATAATGGTCCACTAATGTGGGCGTGGGTGAATCTGTTCCATTTTCTGAGATTTCTCAGGCGCCAGACTCAAGGTTCTTCCTTGCTTTGCGACGCAGAGTATTCTGGTCCACTAATGTGGGCGTGGGTTCAAATCCCACTTCTGACACTAGAGTTTTGCGATAGGGTTCGCAAAGTGTTCGGAAATCGGAGGATCGTGCTGTTTCCGAACGTACGAGGAAAGGAGGCGATTTTGGCCATCTCGAGGAGAAAATCTGTTCCATTTTCTGAGATTTCTCGATCGAAGCGGATGACTCTAGGCAGTTTGAAATTCCAAAGTCTGCGTCGTGTCAGGATGGCCGAGCGGTCTAAGGCGCCAGACTCAAGGTTCTTCCTTGCTTTGCGACGCAGAGTATTCTGGTCCACTAATGTGGGCGTGGGTTCAAATCCCACTTCTGACACTAGAGTTTTGCGATAAGGTTCGCAAAGTGTTCGGAAATCGGA
>JAJTWR010000440.1:335000-337500 GCA_021613335.1 Whitmania pigra | reverse complement strand
ATGATGGTGATGATGATGACGACGACGTTGATGATGATGATGATGATGATTACGATGATTTTGATTTGTTTAATTGTTTGATCATTTGTTCAAACATTCATTCAGTCATTCCATTCTTTAGATCATTCATCAATCCGTCTCTTCATCCATCCATCCACCCATCAATCCATCCATCCATCCAGCCATCCATCCATCTATCCACCCATCCATCCATCCATCTATCCAACCATCCACCCATCCATCCGTCCATCCATCCATTCATCCATCTATTCTTTTGACAGCATTCGTTTCCTATATTTCGTTTTGTTTGGCAGATCAAAAGAATGAAAAATAAATAAATAAAATAAAAATAAATAAAAACAAAATAAAAATAAAAATAAAAACCCTCAAGAAAGAAAACGCCATGTTTGATCGGCGGAGGTTCGAACTTCCGTGGCGCGATTTTCGGCGCTGTTCTTTTAGCGCAATTCGCGCAATTTAGGTCGATCCGTCTGCTCAGGAAGTTTTGAGCTTCCTATGTGTTGACTTTTGAATGAGTTTGAATGTGGGATTTCAATTTATAATTATAATTACAATTAATTTTTACTTTATTTCAATTATTTTAATTATATTATATAATAGATATCGATTTAATAATTTATTAATTATTTGCAATGATCAGTGTAATAACATTTTAATATATTAAATAATCTTTTTAAACAAATTCAATGAATAATCAAGTTACATGAATATTGCCTTATTCCTCAACAATTTAATTTATATTTTTTTTGACAATTAAACAATGAGGCTCCATGTTAATGAATAATTATAATTATAATAATAGTGATATCTTATAAAACTATATTGATATAATAGTAATAATAATAATAATAATAATAATACTAATAATAATAATAATAATAATATAATAATAATAATAATAATAATAATAATAATAATAACAATAATAATAATAATAATAATAACAATATTTAATCAGCTTATTAATAATAATAACAATAATATATAAAAGTATTATTATGTCATTGAATTTATATTTACATTTATATTGATTTATATTATCTTTATATTATATTATTACAATGTAAAGGAATTTGTTATTATTATTATTTTTATTATTATTATTTCATGATATTTTATTTTCTCTAGAATTTAATTGTTTCGACAAATAAATACGAATTCACAGCCCGTCCAAAGTCTTAAGAGCTCGAAAAAGCATTGGTCTGAGGAGCATTTAAAAAAAAATATTTTTTTCACAAAATTTTGCGATAACGAGAAACCTGTGATGAATGATACATGGATGAATGGATGAATGGATGAAGTGAATGAATGAAACTTAATGAATTCATTCGTCTCTTCATTTTCCATCCATCCATCCATCCATTTATCCATCCACCCATTCATTCATTCATCGATCCATCCATTCATCCACCCATTCATTCATTCATCCATCCATCCATTCATCCATCCATCCATCCATTCATCCATCCATCCATCCATCCATCCATCTATCCATCCAACCATCCATCCATTGCTTTTTAAATCTACCTGCGGGAACATTCCAAACGCTCAGGTGATTGATTGAGAAATAATTGTCATTCCCAAAGAGAGGTTGATCTTTATTTGTACAAAATGCCAAAACCTTCTCCTGACTTTCAGATTCTGATTAATGACCCGGGGCTTCAAGATGACTGATTGTCAGACTCCATTTAAAGCCCACGCCCCCTTCTCCCGGTTTTTCAAGGGGGTTTGACCCGCGGCTGGTCTTGCTTTTTGACCGTCGATGAATAACATTTTTTAAGGGCGAAAACCAATCATCCTAGGGCAGTCCGTAAAAGGAAGGATGAGTACCCTGCGGACGTTTTGAGGTCAAGAGGGTGATGATGATGATGATGATGATAATGATGATGATGATGTCTGGAGTGGGTAGGGAGAGATGTTTACGATGCTCAAAATATCTATTTTTTAGGTTTCTTAAGCTTAACTGGTTAAAAGACATGCTAATAAAGATATGTTGAGTTTAGTTTATGGAATATTTATGTTAATGAATTATATATTATTATAATATCAATAATATTGCATGAGATTACTTGAGATAATAATTATAATAATTATTGTTATTACCCAATATTAAGTTGCTTATGTACATATGAACATATATTAACAAATAAATAACTTTATTGCGCTATCATACCTTTATTATTTTATTATTATTATATTATTTTTTACCATTAATAAATAATATTTGTATTAACATTATAATATCATTAACAATCTATAACAAAATATGATACACATGTATTAGCAAATAAATATATATTATATGGTAATAATATTATCAATAATATTAATAATATGATATACATGTATTAGCAAAATAAAATATATATTATATGATAATAATAAAATAATAATAAAATAATAATAATATTAATAATAAAAAAAATAATAATAAAAATAATAATTTATTTTGACATGTTCATAAACTGCTCCAAACGAA
>JAJTWR010000440.1:312500-325000 GCA_021613335.1 Whitmania pigra | reverse complement strand
AATCATCAATGTAATGAATAAGTCATTATAATAAATTGTTATAATAAGTCACAATAATACACTTTATAATAGATAATAATAAATATTATTAATTTATAATAAATTAATTATTATAATCATCAATGTAATGAATAAGTCATTATAATAAATTGTTATAATAAGTCACAATAATACACTTTATATAGATAATAATAAATATTATTAATTTATAATAAATTAATTATTATAATCATCAATGTAATGAATAAGTCATTATAATAAATTGTTATAATAAGTCACAATAATACACTTTATAATAGATAATAATAAATATTATTAATTTATAATAAATTAATTATTATAATCATCAATGTAATGAATAAGTCATTATAATAAATTGTTATAATAAGTCACAATAATACACTTTATAATAGATAATAATAAATATTATAATTTATAATAAATTAATTATTATAATCATCAATGTAATGAATAAGTCATTATAATAAATTGTTATAATAAGTCACAATAATACACTTTATAATAGATAATATAAATATTATTAATTTATATAAATTAATTATTATAATCATCAATGTAATGAATAAGTCATTATAATAAATTGTTATAATAAGTCACAATAATACACTTTATAATAGATAATAATAAATATTATTAATTTATAATAAATTAATTATTATAATCATCATGTAATGAATAAGTCATTATAATAAATTGTTATAATAAGTCACAATAATACACTTTATAATAAATAATAATAAATATTATTAATTTATAATAAATAATAATAAATAATATTAATTTATAATAAATTAATTATTATAATCATCAATGTAATGAATAAGTCATTATAATAAATTGTTATAATAAGTCACAGTAATACACTTTATAATAGATAATAATAAATATTATTAATTTATAATAAATTAATTATTATAATCATCAATGTAATGAATAAGTCATTATAATAAATTGTTATAATAAGTCACAGTAATACACTTTATAATAGATAATAATAAATATTATTAATTTATAATAAATTAATTATTATAATCATCAATGTAATGAATAAGTCATTATAATAAATTATTATATTAAGTGACAATAATACACTTTATAATAAATAATAATAATATTATTAATAATAACTGATGGCTGAGGTGCCTAATTGAAAACACTATATGTATATCTATAAATAACATACATTTATCGTCTCAGAAATTATTATGTAATAAGGAAGATAGCATAATATGAAAAAACATAAATAAAGAATTTGTAGTTTTTCTTGTTTAATTTTAATGACAAAAAATATTCTACAAGACACTTAAAGGCCGTTTGAAGGGAAAAATTGTTTCCTTTAATTTGGCCACTAATTTTACTTAAATTTTTTTTTTTAATTTTAAATTAATTTTTGTATAATCGTTCGTATGATTTGTAGCAGGTCACCTTCACAAGCGAAATGAATTTGAAGAAATTATTATTACTATTATTATTATAATTATTACTATATTATTATTATAGAAGGAAACAAACTATTATCAAAAATCTTCTTAATAAATTGCAATAGTCAGGTATTTTCTCATATCTTGCCTACAAAGCTGTTGTGAATTGTCTTTTAATTATCAATTTGTTGTTGTTTACTAATTCCTACGATTTAACAAAGACTAACTCGTCAATTTTCTGCTTCGACTTGTCTTATCGGCAGTTTTATTTTGTATTACATTGCAGATTTTGTGAATGCAAGTAAAGTTTTATATATTATATATTACATAATAAATGTCATAAATGTAAGTACGCTTGAAGTATGAAATTAAACTCAATCTCTTGTAAGACGAGAAAATTTCATTTGCATCTTTTGCATCAAATATCGATATCATCAATAGCAATAGGATTAAGCAGCATCATTCGAAGATTTAGGAAACCATTGAGATGCAATTCTGAGAAGTAATGTTGTTTTCCAAAATCTACCATCACAGTTTTCTTCCAGTAGCCGTAAGCCTTTAATTGCAATGAAATCCACTATTACTCCATCGTTTAACTAGTTATCAGGTAACGAATTTGACAGCAACAAATTTATTAACTCCTATTCAGTAACGTATCAAACAGACAGCGCATTTCCAGCACCGTTCTCGTGCAAGGGCAGGCAGTCCAGTTCAAAACCGAAACAGAAGAACCTCAAACACAACAGGGGGGTATCGAGGTCCAACCCTCTTCCCTCCAAACAAAATCTCTGGCCCGATCCTCAGACAAGCTTGTGGACCATTTCCTCCTTGGTGATGAGATGGGTAGTCTTGTTGAGGAGATTCATGAGGGCATTGATGTTGAAGGACCAATCGTTGAGAACGTCATTGGGGTCCTTCGGGCGCTGGAACGAGACCACGCCCTCCAGGCGGTCGATGCGGGCTTCGATGGTCTTGTTGACGACCAGGTTGGACAGGAATTCTTCGGTGTCCTGTAGGAGGAAAAGACGGTGAACGGGTGAGTTTGGTTTCGAGGGCTGTTCGCTATCTATTAATTTATCTATCTAATAAGGTTTATGTAATCAAATTTTAAAATTAACTTAACTACAATCGAGATTTGATTAAAGATTTTAGAAAAGGCATGTTAAAAGTCCTCAAACTCACAGAGTCGGAGAGATCCAAAAGCTCGGCCATCCTGGTGAGATGGATCCTCGTGTAGTAGGCAGCCATCACTCTGATGTTCTAAATAAGAGATTAATTAATCAATTAATATATTCGATTAATTAATGTAATAGATTACTTAATTATGCTATCATTGCATTGAATGATTGCATTTATTACTTAATTACAAACTCATTACCAATCAAGCGACTACAAAAGTACATATTCATTCATTAACAACTCTTCATCGAACATGTTAATCAATTAACTAATCAACCAATTACGTGTAACAATTTCAATTCGTTAATAAAATCTAAAAACTCCTGCTCACATGCTCCACGAGTCTGCTCTTAAGGTCCTTCCACCGTTTAACTCCAGCCTCCGACTTCCTGTCGAAGATGAAGTTGGTGGGCGGATGCGACCTCAGATTGTCCTCGAACTTCTTGCTAAGCTCCACCCATCTCATTATCTCAGAGGTCGTAAAGAACTTCAGAAGATCCCTGAGGATAATATGAATATGCATTTAAATAAGGCGTAGAATGATAATAATAATAATAATAATATAATAATAATAATAATAAAATGTAACATTCAAAATGGATTGGCATTAAGAAGTTAAGGTTATTGTGTTATAGCGCAATATTATTTGTATGTATGTATCGTGCATTGTAAGAAATGAGCATTATACATACAAGTAATTAATTGGTGAATAATAACAAATTATAATTACTGCATGATTGTTAAATACTATAATAACATCACAATCTCAAACAAGACATTATTAATATATATATTAATTAATGCATTATAAAAATTGAGCATTATAATATCCATACAGTCAACTAATTAATTCGGTGACTAATAACACATTATAACTACTGCGTGATTGTTAATTAAACATTACAATAAATAAATAACATCACAATCACAATCAAGACTGAGTGCTTACTGGATCATCGGCAGTTCCTCAAGGACCGGGTCAAGCTGGATGCGATGGAGCAGATCGTGCTGTTCGTTGCCATGGGGAGCGAGTACCAGGTAGACGACCACGCAGACTAGGATCTGAACGGTAGGATCAGCGGGTATGTAGATGGTAAGTAAATAAATAAATAAATAAATAAATCGTTGAGATGGAACTGTCGAGACTGATGTGAGAATCACGAAGCCGTAAAGTTAAGGTTAGAAAGTTATTGCTAAGAGTAATACTAATAAGCACTGATCATTTATGTGGCACCTTAAGCAGAACAGATAAAAAATTTAATCTAATTAATTTAATTTAATCTAATCTAAATTTAAATCTATCTTAGCAACGACTACCAACCCTGGTGCGTTCCTTGGGGTCCTCCTTGACGACGGGGGTGTTGTAGATGGCCATGTAGTGCTTGCAAATGGAGAGGTAGGAACCATCATGCTCATCAAGTTCGATCATCAGCTTGTAGAACTTCAGCTTGTGCACCTAAGTTGTTGTTGATGATGATGATGATGATGATAATAATAATAATAATAATTTGAGTTATTAATAATAACAACTTAGTAGTCTAATAATAACAGTCTAATATAGGGCTTCTAGTAACGATGATGCTAGTACTTTGATATTGACAATCTAGTAATTCTAATAATTATAACGATAACACTTTAATATCGACAATCTAGTAATCTAATAATAATAATAATAATTTAGTTAATAAAAAGTCAATCACGCGGTACTAACGTGGGTGTCCTTGTCTTCGAAGTGCTTGACGTTGATCTTCTTGCTGACGATCTGCGCTCTGACGTAATCCTTCTTGGCGATGCAAAGTCTCATCTGCTCGAGGATGAAGTCGACCTTCTCCTCCTTGTCCATCGATCCGAACGTCTCGACCTGCCAGAGCGAGAATTTTACCGATTGACCGATCGATTGCGTAATTAATAATCGTATTTAGATAATAATTACTAATTACTATTAGTTTATTAATAATTACCAATAATAAACTTATTAGTAATTTTATAAAGTGATTTTAATGCTCAGCAAGTTTGTAAAAGTAAGTGCTCTAAGTATGAGTTCATAGTTTATGGTATGGATGGACATAGTTAAAGCTTAGGAAACATCAGTTTCTTTAACCACAAGGCACGAATTCACGATGCCAATCAATCCATGAATTCAACCGATGCATTAATCGCATCATCATCATCATCATCATCATCATCATCATCATCATCATCACCAAGAAAAAACGACCCTACCTGGAGCTCCTGGAGAACCATGGCAGCTTCTGCGATGTTTCCCTCCTCCTCTCTGATCCTCGACAAGATGAGACTCAGACGAGCCCTTTCGTTTTCGACGTAGATCTGCAAGTCGACGATAAAATTGAGAACGATTATTTGGACGTCACGTTTTATTCCTCGAGTTGGGCAGTACAATTTTAGATAAAAAGACACTTTGGGCTGTTCGTTTCGGATCGAGATTGCCTACTTCGTTTCGCATCGATATCGACGTTATCCAAACTGTTGCTCGTGAACAGACGAACAATATTTTGGAAGATAAAACTTTAGTTATTAAAGATCTCGAGGGACCAACTCTCTTCGACTTGTAAATCAGATTGTTGAAAATTTTAACCAAATGAATATCCTTACCTTTCCAGCTGTGACTGTCCTCAGGGTGTCGATGAGCTTCAACTTGGTGGGTTTGTCTGCAATCTGGTTGACATATGTGAACACCTCTTGCACCATTTTTGTGACGGCCTTGAAGCGAAAAGCATAAAATTAGCTTGAGATGAAAATATAGATTTAATTGATCTATCGTCTGCCAGTTACCTGCTTCAGTTGTCCTCTTTTCTTCGTCAAGTTGATGATGTTTTCGTTCAACAGGTCGTACTTTTTCAGAGTGAAGCATATTTTCACAATGGCGACCAGGATTTTTCCCGTGGAAATGGCATCGGCTCCCTAAAATAAGTAGTAAAATTTAGCTTTGAAATGCTTCGAACACATTCAAAATAATGCCTTTTCTAATTTCGATAAAAAAAAACTCGTACCGTTCTCGTCTGCTTTTCCAGTGCCATCAGTGCATCGATGGCCTCGTTGATTTTACCTTGCTGAATTACAAAAAAAGAAATCTTAGAAATTTCACTCACAATCCTTAAAAGACGGTCACATTTTAAAATATATGCCAAACATGACTATGCATAAAGATACAGTTTCATCGCCGAAAGTCCGGAAAAATTCACCTTGGCCAAATCTTCGCATTCTGGTATTTTAGCAGAAACAGTGGCACTGTAGTCCACTTCCATTTTGTTAATTTTTCCATCGGTAAGCCAATCATTAGTGTTCGCCATTTTCGTATAAGAAGAGTCAGCAAATATCAACAAAGATAAAATTTCGCATGGCCGTCAAACTGTCGAATAAACCTTTGTCAAATAAAAAGTGTTTAATATATTTGAAATAAATATTTACATTTTTAAATAATATTATTTTAAAACAGCGATTTTGTAAAATTTAGTTCCCGTTTATTTTCATTCTGACAGGTATTCACTTAAGACTCGATTTGTGTAATAAATTTATAAAATTAATTGTATAAAAGCGACATAACATAAATTAACATAAAAAATTAAAAACACATTTTAGTTATACAAAAGAAATTACATTCAATTCAAAACCTAGCGACCGTTTTATAACTTTTATAAACAACATCTATCGAATGATTATGAACATTTTTCGTATGACTTCACAATTATGGAAATTATTTAGATATTTAATATTTTCGACTTTAAGCAATTAATTATTTGTTTAAATTTAAAAATAAATAATATTGTTTTAGTCGTAATATCATTCTCAATGTAAACACTGACAACAATAACTTATAAACTAAGAGGCAATATCGGAAAAAACTAAGTATAATTGCAACTTTAATTTTAAAAGATTTGAAATACTTGCCTCTAATTTATCTATTTCTTTAAGAAACTTACCAGACACCGAATATTCCTGCCAACTGCAAGACTTCAACAACTGCTTACGTCGAGGTTCGATGATGGATGTGAAACACACGAACGCGGTTTGCCCTACAATTTCGCGATCTTTACAAAGGAATGTTTTGACTGGCTTAAATCGAAATTGTCAAAACAAAAGAATTCTAATCTCTTTTCCTTTATCTCGACTTGGTTGCTCAATTTCAGCTTTTTACTAAAACAATTCGTTTATTAAGGGACGTCATATTAGCATTTTCCAAGGAGGGGGGCAAAACACCCTCCTCAGCCTCCCCCCGCCCTCCAAATAATGTCCATCGGGTTATCCCCAATGTTGTTCCAGTATCAGTATCAGTATTTTTCGGTAATGTTCTTGATGATGATTTCGAAATGATTGGATTGGACAATAAATTATGTTTTTTAAATTATTTATTTATCACAGAAATACGCTTGCCAACAAAAAAAATAGTCCAAATGTAATTTTCCACAGCTATCCAATATCGACGAGACAATTTCCTGTCAATGAAATTCGATAAATAATCGTAATTCGTTCGGCCTATTTTCCAAGAATTCACATCGTGAATGAATAATGCATTAACAAATACATTTAAATTGTAAGTTAACTTGGTGCATTTTCACGAATTCATAATTAACATGATAACTTATAATTAATTACCAATATCTTAAAGATACAGTTTCATCTTTGGAGTTAATCAGTTAATATTTGGAGTGAAATACGAAATGAACGATTACCGACTTTAATTTAGTTACATAATTACCATCCTAATTAATTAATATTTATATCGTAAAATTTAGAATATCCCATTTATGTATTGAGAATTTAAATAATTTTCAAAATTGATACATTAAAACATCTTTGAATATATATTTTTTCATGATGTTTCAAATAATAACTAAATATAGAAATAAATAAGCAAAATATTAGCAAAACCCAAGTAAAACCAATGAAAAAATTATGAGCGAAATAATTTCTGAATAATTATAGATTATTTCAAGAACCTGTTGACCTTGCAAAGCAACTGTTTTCAGTAATCAAGAATGCTGGAAATAATAATAATAATAATAATAATAATAAAATAATAATAATAATAAAATAATAATAATAATAATAATAATATAATAATAATAATAATAATAATAATAATAATAATAATAATAATAATAATAATAGTAATAATAATAATAATAATAATAATAATAATAATAATAATAATAATAATAATAATAATAATAATAATAATAATAATAATAATAATAATAACAATAATAATATAAATATGAGACAATGATGATAATGAAAATAAGCAATTTATTTTGTAAGTTATTGTAATAACATTTTAAATAACTCAAACTAATAAACAATACAAAATTACAGCAATAATATAAACAAATACAAATGTAAATATCGATTTAAACTAAATGGATGCTCAAATGTCATCGATTTTATCGGAAATTACTTTTTTTCATTTCCTTTTATCGGACAATATTTTTATAGGTGAATATAAATTCTGAAATGTAAAACTGCAAATGTTTATTATTATAAATAAAATTATTAACAATAATAATAAGAATTATTATGATGGTAATATGAAATCATATTCACAAAATGGCTGTTATTTTAAAGTTACATTTAAACATTTGCAAATTACAAAATCTTACGTAAAACTATGTACAATATTTGATAACAATAATAAATAATTTTCCAATAATCATTACCTAAAATAAAATTAATTAAACATAAAAGTAAATTAAATTAGTCATGCACAATATGAAAATAATTACCACCCAAAAAGAAAATAATTAAACGAACTAAAAAAAAAGTAAATTAAAATCTTTAAACATCAAAAGAGAAATATTTATTAACGCATTCCTTTGAACTGTTACACCGACCCAGATATCGTTGATAAGTAGGTCATACCACCCACGGTTTAATATTTGATGTCAGACCAAAAGCAGCATGTCTCCTGCTACTGTCAGATTTATGACCTCAACGTGTCATAATTGTTTAATTATATCCTCTAATTATCATAATTTATGCGCTGGAATGTTATTGGCCGAGGTTGTTGTTGTTTTGTGAATATCGACTTATTTTATTCGTTAAGTATAGAAGTTATGCCATTTTGTGATAGATTAATTAAGGAGGCTTACTCGTTCGTCAATGTATATATAAGTATAAATTATAATAATATATGCAGAAATTAATTAATTTACAAAAAAATCTATTGCCTGACTATAATAATAATGTTGCTCTGACTGTCAATTACATAAATATTTATAAAATTATTATTTTCAATTTTAAAGCAATAGGCTTATACAAAATAACTTTATAAATACTTTATTCTGCATAGTTCTGCACTTGAATCAATTCATAAAAATCTGCTAATAATGCACATCCATTCTTCATTCAGGTGTTACCGCAAATGCATCAATAACCATGCATAAATCACGATGCATGCACAATAATTCATTCACATCTGAATTTCCATGCACAAATCGCCATACCTGGTTGCGAAATATAAAACAAATCATGCAAAAAGTGTGAGAAATATTTTAAATTTAAAAGCATTTTGCGCGCCAAAAACGCGAAAATTACCAACCATTACGAACACACCGGGTTTAATTTAGTTGCCCTAGTGGGATATTCTGCTGTTTATTTTTAAATTCAAGAAATGTTTTTAATACAATTATTTTTGTTATAATTTATATAATATTTTTACATTATTTTTATATCTTTGTTATAATGTCTGTGTTATAATTTATTTGCATTCGTATAATTGCAAGGGTAATATTATTTATTATATATTTAATTATGATTTCAGTTAATTTTATTATTGATTTATTTATTTTCAATTATAAAATTAAAAACAGTTATTTACTTATTAAATAATAATTTAATAGTTATATATTTATTTTTAAATTAATTTTGTTATTATTATAGAAATTTAAAATGCGTCTTAATTTATTTTATTTCACCTGCATTTAGATATTATTTTAATTCAATATTTATTTTGTTATTTTATTTTTTGGACACGTAAAAAATAACATATTTATATAAACTCCATTATTAATGCTAATAATACTGTGATGGCAATATTATTATAATAACGTTAATAGTTTAACAATTGCACAAATCTACAGTTATAATTATAAAAACAATTAGTTTTTTATTTGCAATTATTTTTTATGAAATTGTTTAAAATGTTGCTTAATCTTCGATTTAAAAAAAATCATAATATTTTAATAAATATTAGAGATTAAATACATAAAATTATATAAAAATAAGTTTTAATCTATTTAGAAATGTCCGAAATCATAACAAATTTTTAATCAAGATTTTATTAATTTTAAGATTTTATCTAATATCAAGATTATTTTTATTTTAAGATATTTTTGTTTGTACATTAATTATACAAAACATTGTATTAATACCAGCCCTACTTACTAAACAACCACAAAAGCCATAGGGCGATTAGGCAAGCCCTCTAGATCAGATTAATGAAACTCCATCCATCTCAATTTGGACCCCCATAAGCGACCGCGGGTCGGCCTAGATGACCCTACCATGTTTTTCCAAGTTGATGGAAAGTCTCCGGTTAATGCGCAGATGCCCGGAGGAGAGATTCATCCTTGCGTGATGATTATGCGGTAGATGATTATGATTATGATTATGATTATGGAGTTTTTACGCGATTTTATAGGCTGGATGGAATATTTTTTGTTTGTCTATATTTCATTTTATTTTGCGTGTTCGCGTGTGCGCATGTGCGTGAGTTAAATTTAGATATTATTTTTGTATATTTTTGTATTTGTGATTATATTTATGTGTATGTGTGTATATGTATATGTCTATATATGTGTGTTTCTGTTTCGTTTGTTTATTGTCGGTTAAAAATAATTATTATCTGCAACTGTTTTATTATTTATAATTATAATTAGTCATGACATTCACATAATTATTTTCATTTTAAGTTATAGATGATTGTTTCAATTAATCTCCATATAATTTCACTCGAAAGATTTTATTTTCAATAATTATGATTTGTAAAATAATTGCTGTAATTTTAATACAACAAAATAATTTCTGAATGAAATAATATTTGAATTTTGCTAGCTTTTTGTACGTAATTATTTGAGGATATTCAATGCTGGAGAGAATAAAATAAAAAATATAATTTAAATAATATTTTTTTTAATAATTTAGTTTAAAATTTTTCTTAAAATTTGAACATTAAAAATTCCATTTTGTTACCATCTAAATTATTGTTTATTTTTCTCTTTGCGCTGAATTTTTAAATAAATATGTTACTATACAGATTATCTGAGCATTCATGCATAATTTTTGTAGGACAAGGATATCGCTTATAACTATTTTAGACTTTAATTAATTATTTATATTTAAAATTACATTTCAATTCATAATTACATCAGAACTTATAATTACGCTTCACCTTACGATTACTCTGAAACTTATAATTATACTTCAGTTTATAATTACATTCTCAGGCCGCCTGAGATAGCATCAACGTGTTGTTGAAGTTTGCAGTTGTGGCTTCATAAATCATTGACCCGTGTCCAATATGACGTATGACTGCTTTTACACATACGCCTTATCTCAATTTTCACTGCCTCTCTGTTTATTCTCTTGGTCTAGAATAATATAATTTATAATTATAATTATATCGTGAAGTTATAATTATATTAATGTATGGTTACAGTAATGTAATTTATAATTATGATTTTATTATGATTTATATGAACTTATGATTGTATTTATGATTTAATTGCATTAATACGTAACTATATTAATATTTCTATAATTATAATTATATTATGAACGTACAATTATAGTTGTAATGTAATTAAAATATTTTTAAAATTTCGGATCGTTTCAAGGTTTTTGTCAACGTCATTATGTTGGCCGGACACGTGACTCGGTTATCATGTTAAAGTTGCCGGCAGTTTTGAATTATGAATTATGTATGCACATTATGAATTATGCATGCACAATTCATGGTGTGCATGCAAAACGCCGTAGTTTCAAAAGCATAATTCATAATTTTGTTTTAACATTATTAAATTAAATGTTATGAAATTAATGCGATTAAAACTATTTTACTAATTAACTTTACCATTGTCATAACCATCAAAAAAATAATAGTCATCATCATAACCGTCATCATCATCATCATCACAACTCGACATTCCCAGCCCTCAAACCGGCAATCCTTTCCCAACCTCACAAAGGCAGCAATATCTTTGATTTGCAACTGACGTTTTGCCAAAAGCGTTTTCAAATGGGAAAGATTTAAGCGTGTCGGTTCAAAGGTCACTGAAGTAGGTCGGCAATAGCTGTTCTCTCTCCCCCCATTCCTCCCTCCCGATACAGTTACCCCACCCTAACCAACCTACCCAATACGATAATAAAAACAATCCGTGTTTTTCCCTGGTTGATATACTCGTTACAAATTATATCCCACAATAGCCATGCAGGTACTTTTGTATTTGTACTTTTTTCTACATGTCTGTATTGTATTTTTGTTTATACCTATATATTTGTCTGTTTGTCTTTCTGTCTGTTCCTAATTCTATTCCTTTACTCTTGCCTATCTGTCTATCTGTGCTTCTTCAAATCAATCTGCCTGACTGCCTGCTTGTCTGTCTGTTTGTACTGCTATGCACATGTTTGTCTCTGTTTCTTAGTCTGTCTGTCTGTTTGTACTGCTACACACATGTTTGCCTCTCTTTCTCAGTCTGTCTAGAGTTTGGAAACTTCAATTTCGATATTTCTTTTTTCCCAGCGAAAGCCAGGGAGTCGTTATCGCGGTATTATGATTTTCCACGGAGGAGGAGAAGAGACAAGACAAGAAATGAGAAAAGGGAGATATACAGGAAAAAAGAGAGAGTGAAGTGGAAAAACTGC
>JAJTWR010000440.1:295000-302500 GCA_021613335.1 Whitmania pigra | reverse complement strand
TTGTTATCGATGTTGTTGTAATAATAAATCATTATCATAAATTAATAATTATTATTGTTATCGATGTTGTTGTACGACCGTTAGAATTATTCTCTCGATTGATTTACTACGTCTTTCTTAGGAATTCATTTCGTTTACCATGCATCATTCACATGCACCATTATTAATT
Source organism: Whitmania pigra (assembly GCA_021613335.1). Taxonomy (NCBI): domain Eukaryota; kingdom Metazoa; phylum Annelida; class Clitellata; order Hirudinida; family Haemopidae; genus Whitmania; species Whitmania pigra. The sequence goes on along the minus strand of JAJTWR010000440.1, from coordinate 302,331 downwards.
ATTAATATATTTTTTGTTTTCAATTACTTCAAAATTTTTTGAAATATTTTTTTAAAGTGCTTACAATTTTACCTTTGCTCATTCAAAAGCTGTTACAATAGTTAATAATATTATTATATTTAAAATTATATTTGTTATTATTATTATTATTATTATTATTATTATCATCATTATCATCATCATCATTATATCCTTAATTATTTATTATTTAATGCTCCAGAACCTACACAACGTACGCTGATAAGAAACAGACGTTCACCATACGAACTTTGATTCCATTTTTTGATTTATTCCTTCACTTTACACTCTCTTTCTCTTTCTCTCGTTCTTCATTCTCTCCAGATCCATGTAATCGGATCAAACCACGCCCCCTTGACCTCGTTTACCCCGGCCTGACCTTGACCCAATTACTGCCACCAATGTCATCTGACCTTAGGCAAGCTTCGGAACTCTCTCTGTGAAATTGAATCGGAGATGTTATTTATGGGTTTGAAAAGAGGCTTAATTATAATAATATTTGCATATTCAAGAGGTAGGATTACGAACTGAATGAAATTAAATGTAATTTAAGTATATAAATATATAAATATTAATTATAAATTTAAATATTAATCATCTCGTTAGGATAATCAAACTGATGAGTGATCATGCATAATCTTAAGCACGAAAATCGTCTCATTAGCATCCCGCATTAATATTAATAGCCTCATTTGCATTTCACTTTCTGACGTCGAATGGTTCCGTTTGCATCTCCAGCATTTCTGAGCACATTCCAAATCACATCATATCAATAAATAAATAATTAATTGTATAATTAATAAAAATTACATAAAAGTAAATAAATAAATAATAATCAGATAATTAATTATTAATTGCATAAATAAATAAATAAACCAATAACCTCTCGCTGTGCTAATTCGATGATGAATTCGTATTTTTATTATTGTCATGACAACTATGGACGCTCGGAGTTGACATCTTAGGATCGACTTTAATTATATTTGATGGATGTTCGCTGTCCTCGGTTGCATGAATGGTGCATGAATGAATGAAGTTTTAATGCATGAGTGACAAGCGAATGAATGGGTCGATGATTGATGACGATGATGCCCGAATGAATGAAAGAACGAAAGAACAAGTGAATAAATGAATGAATGATCGATCGATTGATTGATTGATTAATTGAATGATTGAATGAATGAATAATTGATTGATTAATTTACTGATCGATTGATTATTTGATTCATTAATTGATTGATTAATTACATAATTTATTGACTGATTGATTGATTGACTAATTGATTTTTTGATTGATCGATTGATTGATTGATTGATCGATCGATTGATTGATTGATTGATCGATCGATTGATTGATTGATTGATTTATTTATTTATTGATTGATTTATTGAATGATTGCTTGATTTATTGATTGATTTATTGATTGATTGCTTGATTGATTGATTGATCGATCGATCGATTGATTGAATGAACACAAATTACAATGACCGATGCATTGACGCTACATATTTTACGATGCACGAATGAAATGCACGAATTAAATGCATCACTCTCCCCCCCCCCCCCCACTCACAAAAAAGAAATCCGGAAACCCACCCTACGCCCACCCAACCCCCCCAAAACTCCCCAACAGCGTTCGTGGGGAGGTTGGGTGGGTTTCTCGACAGAAGCCGACCGGACCAGCGGCTTATTAAGCCGATCGATTGTTGTAGATCACGCTGCTCTTTTCCGCTGGCGTGTTGCTGGCTCATTGCCGGCTAATGAGGTTTTTTCTTTATGGTAGATTGTTATTTACTCGCCTTTCACTCTTTCTTATTCTTATTCTTATTCTGCATCGTCGTAGTCATGGTCATCGTCATCATCGCTATCATGATCGTCGTTATCATCGTCATCATCATCATCATCATCATCATAGGCATCGTTATCATCATCGTCGTAGTCATAGTCATCATTATCATCGTCGTCGTCATCGTCATCATGGTCATCATCATCATCATCATCATCCCTTTTCCATCGTCCGTTGCTCCTCCGGGATCTTGTCACTCCATCACGGTTGGATAAGCTCCATTCCGCAGGAAGATTCCTTCCTGATCCAGATGGATGGATGTTCGTCTTTCTGTCTTTCTCTTTTTTTGTTCCACTTTTGTTTGTCTTCCCTCTTTTCCAAGGCGGGTGCTCACGTACGCGGCCTGACAAACGACCGAAAGCGAAACTGAAAGCGGCTTTTCCTTCTGGAAGGGCCCCGGTCCGGTTTCGGTTGTTTAGTGGCTCGAGGTTCTTAGACTGACGTTATCGCGATGTTTATAAAAGCAATAAGTCTGCCTTTAAGAGACTGGCTGAATAGTCTGCTTAGTTTACCTACTTACTTAGCTTAGTTTATTTATTTACTTTGCTTAGTTTACTTAATTACTTACTTGGCTTAGTTTAATTAATTACCTTGCTTAGATTACTTAATTACTTACTTGGCTTAGTTTACTAAATTACTTTGCTTAGTTTACTTAATCACTTGCTTTGCTTAATCTGCTTACTTACCCTCTCTATCTTTTCTCGAGTGTCTCCGTTGAAACAGTGACGTTAAGAGGGTCCTACATTCTGATAAGCCATCGGCCAAAGTTGCCTGCCAAAGGAGAAGGGAATTTTTGGACGAGGAAATGGAGAATTATTTCTAGTGCCGCTTGGCAGAAGTGGTATGATGGATGTTGTTAGAAAGAAAGAGTGGGGGGGGAGTTGGGAAGAGTTGGGGGGGGGGGGAATAGCTTGAGTGGAATGTCGATGAATTAGATGAATGAATTGGTGAATGGATGGGTTAATGCATGATTGGGTGAATGGGTGGGTTAATGAATGAATCGGTGAATGGATGGGTTAATGAATAAATGGGGAATGGATGGGTTAATGAATGAATGAATGGGTGAATGGATGGGTTAATGAATGATTGGGTGAATGGATGGGTTAATGAATGAATGGGCGAATTGATGGGTTAATGAATGATTGGGTGAATGGATGGGTGAATAGATGGGTTAATGAATGAATGGGTGAATTAATGAATGGATGAATGAATTCATTAAAGACGTACTGATGACGATGATAATGAATGGCTGCACTGATAATAAGCAAACGATGCATTATCAGTGACAATGAATGATGAATTAACGTTAAAATTTAAATTCTCTTTTTTTTCTAAAAAAAAAAAAAGAGGAAAAAACCCAGTAACTAAATTCAGAAAACAGTTTTTTTTTCTGTTTTTTCGTCCAGCACTGCAAACTGAAAGCGTTGGAGGTGTTTTCCGGAGAATCGGCGCGAAATTTATTCGCGAATAACCGTTGAAATGTCAAGCATAAGTCAGTCTAATAAGAAGAAATATCCCTTAGTTCTTTTCTTGGCTCTTCAAGACGTGTGCATGTTTGTACGTGTGCATGTTTGTAGGTGTGCATGTTTGTAGGTGTGCATGTTTGTACGTGTGCATGTTTGTAGGGGTGCATGTTTGTAAGTGTGCATGTTTGTATGTGTGCATGTTTGTACGTGTGCATGTGCATTTTGCATTTCCGGCGTTTCCGAGTTTTTGGAAAAATCCAAAAATCCTAAAAAGGAAACGGGGTAGCAGTCTGGAATTCATCTCGCATGCACGGATGCACAGAGCGACCGCTGAATTGATGCATTCGAATTTCCACATTTAGTGGAATTTAGTTGAGTTTTATTTCCTTATTCCTCTCACTGTTTTCTGTTCTCTATCTCTCTCTCTCTGTATACTGATATCCCTCCTCGAAAACCCATGAAGCCCTGGATTTCCATCTTGAAAGGGAGGGCCGAGCCCGGATGGCTACGGCGGTCGATTTACCCCCCCCCCCTTATCCCGAGCGTAATGGGCGCTTCAGAACCAGACGTGTTCGAAGGCCGAGTAGAAGAGAAGATGGCCGTACGGGTCGGCATGATGTCGGCCCATTCTCTTGGATGAGTGCCGGTGCAAATGAAAGGATGTTGGATGGAACGGCCTCGTAAGTAAGCCACGGGCTTCTTCTTCCGTGCCGATGCGGGAGAGATGCACCGCTGGTTGGAGAAACAGGGGGGTAGGGAGACAGGGGGGTAGGGAGATAGGGGGGTAGGGAGACAGGGGGGTAGGGAGACAGGGGGGTAGGGAGACAGGGGGGTAGGGAGATAGGGGGTAGGGAGATAGGGGGGTAGGGAGATAGGGGGGTAGGGAGATAGGGGGTAGGGAGACAGGGGGGTAGGGAGATAGGGGGGTAGGAGATAGGGGGGTAGAAGAGGATTAGAGTGCGTGTGTTTTAGGGTTATGGCCTTTTTCATCCTCTCTTTTTTTTTCTGTTCTTTCTATCCTCCTCCTCTGCTGCTGTTGTTGTTAGAGTTTTTTTTCTGTCGACAGTTGAGCTCAGGGCCGATTTATTAGCGAGACAACTGTTTTTAGATTGGCATCCTGGCAGGATTTTTTATGATGATGACGATGATGGAAATAATAATAAATAATGAGAATAATAATAATAATATAATAATAATAATAATAATAATAATAATAATAATAATAATAATAATAATAATAATATATAATAATAATATTAATATTATTAATAATAATAATAATAATAATAATAATATAATAATAATAATAATAATAATAATAATAATAATAATAATAATAATAATAATAATATATAATAATAATAATAATAGTAACAATAATAATAATAAAAATAATAATATTGGTATAAACTAATAATAATAATAATAATAATAATATCTGCAATGCAGATTATGCATAATTATTATTACAATTATTATCATTATCTTGCTTTTTCTCGAGAATTTCTTTCTGGTCCAAAAAATTTCATTTTCCTTTCAACAGAACTCGAAAAGGACTGAGATAAGTGGCCGCTTTAGCCGGTTTAGCGCCGGCGTCGGGCCATCCGAGCGCCTGTTTAATTTCTCAGGTTGATTGGAAAAAAACTTCAATGGCGCAACGAGCGAAGAGAAGAATTAAGTACGCGCTGTTAGCGCTGTTTTACGCGCAGCAAAACACTTCCCGAATCCTAATTCCGTTGAGTCCTGGTTGAGGCGAGTTGTTGTTGTTGTTGTCGTCGGAGATGATGATGATGATCGTGTTGTTATTGTTGTTGTTGTTGTTGTTGTTGTTGTTGTTGTTGTTTTCCATAGCGCCGTGAAATGCAGTCGTAGATTCTTTGAGCCTGTTTCGTCCTTCCAGTATAGAATGGTTAAAGCATGGGTAGGAATGAGTAAGCGTTGGATGGCTACGTTGGGTGGCTGTGGACAGCTCTGGGTAGGTTTGAGTAGGTTATGAATAATGACAATGGGGGTAGATTCGGTACTGATGATCAGCAATCGGATGAAAATTATGAAAATTATTATCCAAGTTGATAACTGACAACATGAGGCACATACTTCATAAGCAATGTCAAGCGTGCAAGCATACCCCCTCTCTCCTTCGCTCCCCATTGGGTAGGAACGGGGGGGTGGCACGGGCGAGCGGGTGGAAGCGACTTTCAATGTAATTCAACTCGCGTTGGCAATGAATTATTTTGTTTGAACAAACAACAGGGCCATCCTCCCTGAGCGCCGACGGACCGTTGTTACTGCGAAGGGGGGCGTTATCTCTCCCCAGGCAGGCTGCTTTACGGCCCGGGATTTTTTCATCGGGTTTTCGCACTTGATTTACTCTTATGAAAACTTTCCTCGGCCTCTGCTTCCCTCTTTCTCTCTTTTTTTCTTCGTCTCCTCAGTCGCTCATTCATTCATTCATGGTCAGTTCGTTCGTTCATTAATTCATTTATTCATTCATTCATTCATTCATTCATTCTTCATTCATTCATTCAGTCATTCATCATTCATTCATTCATTCAGTCATTCATTCATTCATCATTCATTCAGTATCATCATTCATTCATTCATTCATTCATCATTCATTCTTCATTCATTCATTCATTCATCATTCATTCATCATTCATCCATTCATTCATCATTCATTCATTCATTCATTCTTCTTCATTCATGCATTCATCATCATTCATTCAGTCATTCATTCATTTTCATTCATTCATTCAGCATTCATTCATTCATTCATTCATTCATTCATTCATGATTCATCATCATTCATTCATTTATTCATTCATTCATTGACTCCGTCTTTCATCTCCACGTTGTCATCATCATCATCATCATCATCATCAATCATCATCAATCATCATCATCATCATCATCATCAGCTCAGCATCATCACATCATCATCACATCATCATCATCTCACATCATCATCAGCATCATCATCATCATCATCATCATCTCATCATCATCATCATCATCACATCATCATCATCATCATCATCATCATCATGCATCATCATCATCATCATCATCATCATCATCATCATCATCATCTTCTTTTCTTCTTCTTCTTCTTCTTCCTTCATCATCATCATCATCATCACCATAGTCGTCATCGTCATAGAGTACTTCGAATATCGGGAAGTAATGCATTCCATTTCAGCATCTCGGATATTCATCTTCGCAGGAGGCTGGCTTCATTTCGCTGATAGAAAGTTTTCTTCTGCGTTCTTCCATCTGTCTTTGTATCCATCCTTGTATGGCTTTGTATCTGTCCTTGTATGGCTTTGTATCTGTCCTTGTCTGTCTTTGTATCCATCCTTGTATGGCTTTGTAACTGTCCTTGTATGGCTTTGTGTCTGTCCTTGTATGGCTTTGTATCTGTCCTAGTATGGCTTTGTATCTGTCCTTGTATGGCTTTGTATCTGTCCTTGTATGGCTTTGTATCTGTCCTTGTATGGCTTTGTATCCGTCCTTGTATAGCTTTGCATTCATCCATCTTTGTATCCTTCCTTTTATTTAACCGGTACATTTATTCATCCCTGTGTTTTTCCAACATCCCAGGGTAGCATGGGTGGGTGGGTGGTTTAGGGGAGTAGGGGGAGTGCGGGCCTGTAATGCTTTTGACCCTCGGTCCTAAATCTTTGCACGTCGCTTGCAGCAAAACCGCGAGTCCCGAGTTGTTTTGGGGGGTGGTGGCCTCTTGAACTTGGTTCTCTGCACGTAAATCAACAATTCCTAACGCGCCTGCAATCCATTCATTCAACCCGCTTCACTCTTTTACTCACTCGTTCTCTCATTCTCTAGCTCGATAGGTCATTCATGGTTTTGGCTCATTCTTTTAGAAGTAGTTTGTTTCGTTCCTGAATTATGTTTTAATTCACTCATTCATTTTATCATTCACTTGTTCGTTCAGCCGTTCGTGCATTCTTGCATTCATTAGTTTGCTCATTCATTCATTTAC
>JAJTWR010000440.1:282500-287500 GCA_021613335.1 Whitmania pigra | reverse complement strand
AAAAGGGCAGAGGGTTGACCCCATTTCTGACCCGCATATCCTGTCCGTTCGTAGTTATGCCGTCATTCAGTATGAAGAATATTTGTTGATGATGATGATCTCCGTGAGAAAGAAGCTCTTATTGAAATGTGTTGAATGCCTGACTTCCCCTTGCTAATTTTTCACGTCTGACGTGATGATGATGATGATGATGGCGGTCTATGTTATCTTATGGTGTTTGCATAATGATATGCAGGTATAATGATTAGCTTACCTGTGCATGTGATTGCTGGATTGTATGAATGTATTTAATTTTTATTGCACTTGCGACATGCCTGCTTCTAATTCATTGTATGCTCATTATAACAATATTATTATTTTACTGATGCTGTCCATAGTGATGATGATGATGATGACGATGACGATGACGATGGTGATGATGATGATGGTGATGACGATGGTGATGATGATGATGATGGTGATGATGATGATGATGATGATGATGAGATGATGGTGATGATGATGGTGACGATGATGATGATGATGATGATGATGATGATGATGATGATGATGTGATGATGATGATTGATGATGATGATGATGATGATGATGATGATGATGATGATGATGATGATGATGATGATGATGATGATGATGATGATGATGATGACGATGATGATGATGATGATGATGATGATGATGATGATGATGATGATGACGATGGTTGATGATGCTGATGATGATGATGATGATGATGGTGGTGGTGATGATGATGATGGTGATGATGATGATGATGACGATGGTGATGATGGATGATGATGATGACGACGATACATTCTGTATGTTTGATTGTATTGTTGAATTGCCTGTTGCATTGTATTGTATGTGTTTCAATAGTTTATTTTGTAAAGTTTCCAATTGCATGTTCTGTACTTATGTTTCACGATATTTCATATAAAATAAAATTATAATCAATTGTAAAATATATTTTATATGAATAATATTATAATTAATTATATTATACTCGGCCATTCTTCAAGGCAGAAAACTGTGGGATATTTTAAATAATGTATTAAAATATATATATATAATTATAATTAATTATAATATTATTCATATAAAATATATATTATAATTAATTATAATATTATTCATATAAAATATATATTATAATTAATTATAATATTATTCATATAAAATATATTTTAATACATTATTTAAAATATCCACACAGTTTCTGCCTTGAAGAACGGCCGAGCTTCTTCACGATAAACTATAAATAACCGTGCTAAATGTAGAATATCACAGGCTGCCACAAGCCATAATCAATAATAATTACAAGCAATTATAATAGTATAATTAATTAAGTAATAGACGGGATAGAGGGATAGGTAGGTAGGGTGGGTGGTGGGTGGGTGGTTTGTCCGCAAAGCCATATATATGACCAGGTCGTGTCTTGGAAATGCCGGAGCGTAGGAAATGCATTTAATACGTGAGCATCCGGTGAGATTAGGGAACTGTACAGTCGCCATCTACGTCATTTGAGAGAGTCGTCAACAGCATCTTCTTCGTCATCATCTTGCTTGCGATCATCGTCGTCATCGTCATCATCATCATCCTCAACGTCATCATCATCAACGTCGTCTTCATCATCCTCAACGTCATCATCATCATCATTGTCGTCATCGTCGTCGTCATCATCATCATCATCATCAACGTCGTCATCATCAACGTCATCATCATCAACGTCGTCTTCATCATCCTCAACGTCATCATCATCATCATTGTCGTCATCGTCGTCATCATCATCATCATCATCATCAAGAACGTCGTCATCATCAACGTCGTCATCATCATCATCATTGTCGTCATCGTCGTCATCATCATCATCATCAACGTCGTCATCATCATCATCATTGTCGTCATCGTCGTCATCATCATCAACGTCGTCTTCATCATCCTCATCATCATCGTCGTCGTCGTCGTCGTCATTTGTCAGTCCCCGTTTGATAGCAATCGAACGAAGCTGACAGGGAATCTGTTGTGATTCTTGTTTTACTTTCGACTCAATTTTTCGTGAATTTGCAAGAAAAAAAATAAGAATAAAAAAAAAATTGAAAATTAATTTAAAAAAAATAAAAAAAACAAACAATTTATTTCTAATCAATTTAAAATGAAAATATAATAATAATAACATTTGTTGTTGCTATGTTGACGATGTTGGCGTTACCGCGGACGACGCTAAAAAATATAAAAAGATAATATTAATCATTATAAAAATTATGACGGTGGATTATCATGGTCTTATGGATTAAATTCACTATTATTATTATTATTATTAAATTATAAATGTTGATGATTATGAAATTGTGAATATATCACGTAACGATATCATGTAATAATTATTAATTAAATAAATAATTAATTAAATATAATAAAAATTATAATGTAATGTAATTAATCACATAATGCTATATTAGATACAAAAAGTACAATAATTCATATTCTATAAGTTCATAACTTTTACCTAAAACGTATTTAAACAATACAATACAATTCAATACAATGCAATACAATACAAAGTGAATCTCAAAATTCTTCGAATCTCAGCGATAGACTAATTGTCTGAGGCGGGCGTGATTAAACTCATCCTGGAGTCTCAAGTCTGTCTAAAGTTTCGTAACCTTAAAGAGAGAATTGGAGAATAAATTAGACACTTGCGATCCGGAACGGCAAGTGGAGTGAGACGCCATCCTCCGGTTGATGGATGGAGATTCCGGGTTCTTCTTCGACAGGGTGGGTGTTTGGGATTATGGTGAGTAGATATTTGGGGTGGATTGGGGAGATCATGTTATTGTTGTTACCCTGATAGAAAGTTGTTGCAATTTAGGCGCCTCTGACGCTACGCACATGGCGTACAATGTACGCTGTACATTATAAATTTATTATTATATTATTATTATAATTATTGTTATTAATGTCGTTATAACCAAAGCAAAGGACTTTAAATTTGATATAACCAGGTTAACTGATTATTAAGTTATTTATTATTTAATTATTAGCTTAACTCATTTTTTGATTAATTAATTTACGTAACATCATACATTTATTATTTTTTCTGGGTTATTTTCCTGAAATATTTATTATTTTTTCTGAATTAGAAACTAATTAAACCCTCCAGAAAAAATACGCGCAAATAAAATAAATGACCAAATATGTCCAAAAAGTTCCATTTTCATTAAAATTAATAAGTTCACCACTCTGGTCTAACCTCTCCAAACAGCCCTCTAACCGTCCAACCCAGCCCTTTTTCACCCCCCTAGTAAAAATCCAGGGGACGATTTTTGAAACACGGGACCCTGAATGGCCGTGCATAGTTTTTTCAACGACGGCATCATAGTCACGCTCGAATGATTCTCCACTTGCCTCCGACGAATAAATAGTCATGGCCTATGCTTTCGCTTGATTTGCGAGGGTACTATGGCTAGCCATTGGCTGTAAATGGCTCTCCCAATGGGTAGAGGGCGTACCCGAGACGTTGGCCTTGGCGTGCCGGGGATGATTGGAGTTCTTTTTAGGGGGGAAGGTGTAAAAGTGTCTGGTCACGGTTTGGGTGCAAAGGGTAATGGATACGGTAGGTCTATCGTCTCAGCTCTTATAATAACAATAATACAATTATTATTTTATGGTAATAGTAATAATTCCATCAGTAATTTGTGGTTTAACAAAAACAGCATTATAATATTATAATCCGTGATAAAATTCATGTCACACAAGTTTTAAGGATCTATTCTTAAATCAACCGCTCCCAACTACCCAAACTACCCACATGTACACTCAACACCCCCCCCCCCCCAATTCTTTCGTCAGCCCTTATCTCTCCCCAAAAGTTGGAAAATTTCCAAGGGGAAGCATTTCTTATCCAAAATAGGTGGAGACGCTCACGAGTCTAGGTTTGTCATCTTTTTAAATCAAAAAAAAATTTCCAGTATAAGGGAAGGAGGGAAAATTGGGTGGATGCAGAGAAAGGGTTGGTTTGGGTAGGTGACAAATTTGGGTAAAAAATGTGAGCAGATTTGAAGAATGGGTGGCTTTAACTAGGGGGCAATTGAGGGAAGAAAAGTGAGTAGTAAAAATTTTTTTTTAGATATAGATGTAATTGTATCATTATTGATTTGAGTTGAGGGTAGAATTAATGGGTGAAATTTGAGTGGATTGGGATAATGATTTGATTTGAGTAGGGGTCAATTATGGGTAGAGAAGGTGGAATGGGGTATGGGGCAAACTAGCCAGGGAAGGTGTAGTAGATACTGACGAAAAGCCAGAAGAATTCTTTTTGTGTTCTTTATTTTTATTATTATTTATTTTTTTATTTTTAATAAAAGCCTGAAATATGCCGGAAGTAAATCGATCGGATCTTGGGAGAGGAATTTCAGGGAGCAACATTTTTTTCCCGCTGGAATTTCTCCTCAACTTGTACGAGCATCGATCACCGAGGGAAAGAGGATGTATTCGTGTATTAAGCAGACGCCTTGTTTAGAGCGCCATCCTTAGACCGTCCTTTCGTCCGTCCGTTTGTCTGTCCATCTGTCCGTGTATTTCTCTGTCCGTGTGCCTCTGTCTTTGTATATATTTTTGCTTCTCCGTAGAGCTGCGTGTTTGTACATCCATTTGTCCACGCTTTCGTTCATTTACTTTCCATATACATTCAATTGTCCATCCAATCATCCGTCCGTCCATCCATGCACTCATTCATCCGCTATTCAATGCAATCTATTTATCCCTGGAAGGTATTAAGTTGATGTAATAATCTATTAACATTCTCCGTCCATCCATCTACCCACCCATCCAACCATCCAACTGCCCATCCAGCTACACACCCATCCGTCCACCCATCCATTCACCCATCCATCCACCCGCCCATTCATCCACCCACCCAGCCAACCATTCCTCCTCTCTACCAGTCCATCCACCCATCCATCCACCCATCCACCCATCCACCCACCAATCCATCCACCCAC
>JAJTWR010000440.1:245000-277500 GCA_021613335.1 Whitmania pigra | reverse complement strand
AATTATAGTGTAATTTTATTTGATGGTATAAACAATAAATAATACTAAGTTTACAATTAAAAATGTTTTCAAAATAAATATATATATATTTAACATATTTTAAAATATTAAAATATTTAAAATTAAAGAAAATTAAAAATTACATTTTGTCAAAACAATTATTTAAAAATTAAGTGCTAACCCTAAATGAATTTCTATTCATACAACCATCCATACATCCACCCAGCCATCCATCCACCCATTCATCTATCCATCCATCCATCCATTCATTCATCCATTCATCCATTTATTCATTCATCCATTCATTCATTCATCCATTCATTCATTCATTCATTCATTCATTCATTCATTCATTCATTCATTCATTCATTCATCATTCATTCATTCATTCATTCATTCATTCATTCATCCATTCATCATTCATTCATTCATTCATTCATCCATTCATCCATTCATTCATTCATTCATCCATTCATTCATTCATTCATTCATCCATTCATTCATTCATTCATCCATTCATTCATTCATCCATTCATTCATTCATCCATCCATCCACTCATCCACCCATCCATCCACCCATCCATCCACCCATCCACCCAAAATCCGGCCACCCCAAGCCATCCTAGCTGGACAGGAGTTTGTACTGTAGCATAAAAAATGCCTATGTGTCTAATGAACGTTGCATCCGCAGAATTGTAAAGAGCTGAGCTGACGTGGACAGATATCTACAATTCTTTATCTTACAATTCTGTACTTGGGTCAGAATGCTGTACTGTTGTACTTGAGCCGAGCAAAATTGGTCGTTTGTACTGTACTATGTTATATTATTTTTATATTATATTATTTATATTATGTATATATTTTATATTATTTATGTTATATTATTTCGGATGAGTTGTTAGTACTCAGTAATAATGTACTTGTGCCGAGCAAAATTGGCCGTTTGTACTGTACTATGTTATATTATTTTTATATTATATTATTTATGTTATATTATATTATTTCGGATGTGTTGTTAGTAAATGTGGGATTGGATTGTTTATTTGTATGATGATTTAGATGATGACAAGTTTAATTAAGAGAGAGAAATTATTATTTTTAATAATTTTAATAGCATGAAATAATTTGTAAATGATATTGTTTTAAAAAATAAAATTAAAAATTCAAATTATAATTAATGTTATTTATTTTGTTTTGTTTATTTTAATATTTTTAGAAATATTGTATTAAATACGTATTTCCAAAAAGATTATTTAAAATAATTACATTACATTTAAAATACATATTAAAACAAATTAACGTATTAAATTAAATTTTAAGCTAAATGTACTTTCTAAAATAGGAAAAATATTTGCCCAAGAAAATTAACCAAAAAAATTCTTTCATGCACAAAAAACAATTAATAAAAGTACGTAATTAATCAAAGTAATTATTAAAACTCGTTTGACATTTTATAGCATTTTAAATTTTAATATTTTACAATTTCGCATTTTAACAATAAGTAAGAATATTATTATTATTAATATAACAATAATTATTATTCTTATCGTTATTATTATTATGACTATTGCTATTGATATTATTATTATTATTATTATTATTATTATTATTATTATTATTATTATTATTATTATTATTATATTATTATTATTATTATATTATTATTATTATTATTATTATTATTATTATTTATTATTATTATTATTATTATTATTATTATTATTATTATTATTATTATTCTTATTATTATTATTATATTATTATTATTATTAATGTAATTAAGTAATTGAATTCAAATCAAATTCGTTGTTAACATTTTAGTTTTGTTATTTTTTGTTTGTTAAATTTGAAAATTTTCAAGTTTTCCTCCACAAAAGTCCGAATAAATCTGGAAAAATGTTCTGGTCGTGTGTAACGGAATTCCCGCTTAAGTTCTGCTTAGAAAAGTCACCTTTGTTTCGTCCCAGTGCAACGTTTACCAGTCATAAATTTATCGTTGTTAATTAATTGATTGATTTATTTATATTACGTAATAGATTTATTTTCGGCTGTTTTGTTAATAAATTTGTTATAAATAGAAAATAAGTTAATTATTCTTTTGATTTAAGGATTGCGAGGTCATCTGCAACGTTAAATGATATTTTTAATTATTTTCATTGCTAATTAATTAAATAAATAGTTTATTTAACAAATTTATTTGAAATATTTTTATGGATTTATTTTGGATTAAAATTATTTTCAGCTATTCATTTTTCTTACTGGTTCAATATTTTGTTATTTTGCAAATATTTTCCAACTTCTGCTGTTCCAAAAACCTTCCTAAGGATTATGACGTCATCCGAGGCATCAATTAATAATAAATTAATTTTTTCGTCGCTAATTAACTTACTCTAATTAATCACGTATAATTAATTTAATGTATTAATAAATAGTTAATGATGGATTTTAATAATACTTTAAAATAATTAAGTTAACCATTTTGAATGAATTTGTTTTTAATTAACTTGAGCCCCGGCATGCGAATTGTGATTTATATGAATTGTGAATGACACATCATTTAGCATGCGCAATTTATGCACACGTATGCTTTGATGCAATTATGTAATTAGTGCAGTTTAAATTATGCTTAAATCATGTAATTATTGTGCTGCAGAAGATTTTGCATTTTATGGAGGGCATTGTCAATATTAAGAATGATAATATTATTTTCAATGAAATTAAATAAAATTGTGTAATTTTAAAATATTTTATAATAATTAATAATAGCTGTTAATATTAATAAAATTTATTTAAATTATTACCTCATCTTTAATATTATTAATATTAATAATATTTTTAATGGCATTATTCCGTGATTAGAAGTTTTCAATAGTGAGGCATTTTTCTATTTGGCTTCGGGTAATTGTCAAAAAATTGGATGAAGATCAAAAATTGAAATTATATTTTATTGTTAACTAATTAAACCGATTAATGCAGCTAATGCTTTGATGAAACTATTTAGTAATTATAATAAAGATTTGGAAATGTCATGAAAATAAATTTATTTGCATTTAGATGCATTAAAAATAAGTTGTATATTAATATTATTTATTTATTACTTAATTAATTAATCGTATTAAATTATCTAGGGCAGTCGATATTTTTGATTATGATCATGTCATTAATATAGTGATGATAATAGTTAGCGGATATAATATAATTACGTAATAAATATCGATTAATCGTCCATTAACTAGCTAATCAGTAATCTTCTCAATATTTGCAACAGACTTGCAAAACATATTCATCCCATAACCTTGTCAATTGATTGTTAAAGGTCGCCTATAAATACAAACAAGAATAAAAATAGCACCTGCAAAACTGGTCTAGTTATTATTATTATTGTAATTATAATTATTGTTATTATTGTAATTAAAATTATTGTTATTATTGTAATTAAAATTGTTATTATTATTGTAATTATAATTATTGTTATTATTGTAATTATAATAATTGTTATTATTGTAATTAAAATTATTATTATTATTGTAATTACAATTATTGTTATTATTGTAATTATAATAATTGTTATTATTGTAATTATAATAATTGTTATTATTGTAATTAAAATTACTATTGTTATTGTAATTATAATTATTGTTATTATTGTAATTATAATAATTGTTATTATTGTAATTATAATTATTGTTATTATTGTAATTATAATAATTGTTATTATTGTAATTATAATAATTAATAATGTAATAATAAATTATTATTATTATTATCATCATCATTAATTTTCCTGGTCGTTACTAACATGCATAAATGCAATCATCGGCATAGTGACAATTAATACTAATTTTTTTCTCTGCAATTCTAAAGTTGTTGAAATTCATTCAAAATAAATTTAAATGCATTAAAATTAAAATTACAACAAAATACAACAAAAGCGAAAAACAAAATACACCGAAATTCATCAAAATACAATCCTAGGATTCAGCTAATGCACACAGCTAAACCACAGATTCCAATGATGTATCGACTTAACAGTCTGTTTACATTAACCATTGCACTAACCATTACAAAGAGCCATTACAGTTTGAGTTTCGTTGTCGACAGAATGATAAATTATCGTTGATGTAAGCTGGAGATGATAAGCTTTACTTAAAAAGGTTACAAAGTATCCCAGCGTAAACATGGTTCGCGATAATGACTTTCAAACGACATTGGATAATAAGCAAAGGTTGTTGTAATTCGGTCTCTTTGATTACGATTACGATACGATTGTAATCATCGAAAATATACTTTAGTTTCAAAGTTCAAGATGTGAAAGTTTAAAATATTTTTTTCATTTTTTAAAGTTTCGTTTTGGCTGAAATACTTTGTTACTTTATAAGTAGGTAACAAACTCCAATCTACCTCAGTACTTGTCAGTAGTACATTGTGCATCTCATTAGCATTACATTAATCTCAATCGTAGCCAGTACAATTCAGTTAACAAAATAACTATTAATTATTAAATAACTATTAATTGATTGCATTCCTGATTGAAATCCTATCCAGAAACAAAACATTCACAGAAAATCATTAAATATCCAGCCTCCTGTCGTAAAACCTTTCAACTTTTTTCTTCGCTTAAATGGAGAAAAAAAGTATTAAAAATAGTCTGGAAAAAATAAATAAATAAAGCAAATAATAATAAAAATAGCTTCCTTTTTATTTCTTTTTTCCATCAAAAGATTGCCGATACGAAAATCTCTTGACTTTACCGCCGTTACGAGATTTTACGGCCTTCCTCCGCAGTTTCACCTTTTCACGGATTTCAATGGGCAGGAAGCACCGGATGAGTTCTTTCCAGGTGTCCTGTCGGTGCTGACGACACGGATTAAAGGGAAAATGAGGCAACGGTTTGTTGGAAAATTGATGGAAAATGTGTCCTGATAGTTGACTTGTGTCACTGGTTTGAACTGTTACAGGGCTTAAGATAAGGGTACGTGGTTAGGTGGTTGGTGATGTATTATTATTAATGTAATGTTCTTGTTGATAATAATAATAATAATAATAATAATAATAATAATAATAATAATAATAATATAATAATAATAATAAATAATAATAATAATAATAATAAATAATAATAATAACAATAACAATAGTAATAATAATCATCATCATCATAATCATAATCATTTATAATACTGATGATATATAATAATAATAATATAATAATAATAATAAAATAATAATAATAATAATAATAATAATAATAATAATAATAATAATAATAATAATAATAATAATAATAATAATAATAATAATAATAATATCAATCATAATAATAATAATATCAATCATAATAATAATAAATTTGTAACGCGCCACATGCATAGCGGCAGAGGCAATAATAAATAAACAAAATAAATAAATAAGAATATCTCCCATCTCACCTTGTAGGTGCGCTGAATGAATTTAACTTCGATAATAATGCTTTAAATGTATATGCTTTAACTTATTTAATTATAATAATATTATTATTTTTACTAGTAATAATAATAATAGTAGTTTATTATTATTATTATAATATTATAATAATAATAGTAGTTTATTATTATTATTATTAAAAAATAATTTTGTTAAATAATAAAAATGCATTGAAATATAGCATCCTTACAATGACGAATGTGTTAACTTAGCTGATAAGTACTGATGCACACGTTATTACGTAACATATTTATGTAACATGTTTACATTATCATCGTCTCAATCAATCAATAAACACAACAGCAACACCTTCCGACCGTAGAGTTTGCACTGAAAAATATCAATCTCAACATCTGTTATTAAACAATAAATAATAATAATAAATCTGTTTGTTAGGGACTCAAGTTGTACAATACTAACACTAACCTTAACCCTATACTCGTACAGGTGTATCTGCCTAATGTCTTGTAATAGTTCTACAAATTATTTAACTTTACTGATGACAGTTACTAATATTAATTGCAGTGGTCATTATAGAGTTATATTTAGCGTTGATGAAACGAATTAATAAAAGTTTATTAATTTCTAATAACTAGGTCCGAATTATTATTTTGTTATTACACAATCTTCAGTGATTTATTACTAAAATGACAAAATATAATATCAAGATAAGTAATTTGATTAAATATTTAATGTAATTAATGTAGAGAAATATAAAAATGAATATTACTAATTGTAACAAGTGAAATAAAAAAAAATAATAAAAATTAAGAAATACAAAATATTATTGATTTTGTAAATAAAAATTATAAAATTATCTGTAATGGTGCTTACTCTTTTTACATGTGGTTACAAATTAATAATTTATTCTACAATAATTATATTATATCATTAATATTATTATTATTGTTATTAATATTGTTATTACTAAATGTCTTAATTTAATAATAATAATATATTATTAATGTCAAACTAATATTGAAGTCACTCAAATGTTTTAAACCTCTCAACATTTAACTTTTACAACTTTCTATCATCAACTTCTAATTATATTACAAAAATTAATAAAAAAATATAAATGACAGTTTTAGAAAATATATTTTTTTAATTATAATGCGAGATGACTTATAACTCTTTAAAATATTATTTGCATATTTTTATACATCTCAGTATATAAATATAAAAAGGCTCATTCAAGATACTCAAAATAAATGAAATATAATGTAAGCTCATTCAAAATAATGAAATCTAATAATAATAATAATAATATAATAATAGCAATATCAATATTTTCGGTTAATTGGATAAAAACGATAATTAGTTATAAAATTAATTACAAAATAATATTATTAATAATTTCTTTTCTAAAGTTTCATCAAAGCCAAAATAAACTTTTAAATTAAAAAATTTAAAATTCCAATGGAAATATTTTGACCAATAAATTCAGCTCATCAAATTGTTCTGAATTTATGCTGAAATAATTATTTTAATCAGACAAACTGGTGAGGACAGGTTTTGTTGAACAGATGAAATCTGAGATGCTCAAAAATAAAAAGAAATAATTTTCACAAATTAATAATAAATAATTCAATTTTATACTAAGTATTACTATTATTATTGTTATTCTTATTATCATTATTATTAATAACATTAATATTATTATTATTATTATCATTATTATTTTTTTTCTACATTTATAAATAACAATATTTAATTTAATGACTTTAAATCAGAAAAAATCCTTTTTGATTTTCAAGCAACAAAATGGAAATGCATTTTAAGAAATAAAATAGTTATAATTATTAATAGATGAATTATCTACATTTCGCATTAATTAATAAAAAATGCAATGCATTCAATAATATCAAATTATAGAATAAAAAATTATTTGTTGTTCAGCATTAAGTCATTCTTATTTCTATTTATTTCAATCAGTTTGTTTCCAAATCTAAAAATATTAAACTAACTTAAATAATCAATCAGTTTTGCCATTAGTTAATTACTACACACAAAAAAAAAACCAAGTAGGAATTAAAATAAAATGATAAAACAATAATTATTATTAAACCAAAAACCATTTCAAAAGTAACAATCAAAAGTGAAATCACCAAACCGTGACAATGTTCACCTGGATGAGTTGGTCAACCTCTTTGATGAATGACCTCACCATTTGTCACGCATCATTAAAACGACTATTATTTATTATGATGAACAGAATATTATTTTTATTAATTATTTTAAGTAATACTTTCTTCTAACTTGTTGATAAATCTTTTTATTTGTTTTGATTTTTTAGGCAAATATTAAAATTTATTTTTTTATTATTTACAATCACATTGTTACAAGTTGAAAACCGTAATTTTTAATGATTTCCTAATAGTGATTTGGTCGTAAATTATGTAAGCCTCCAGCAAAACTAATCGGCTTTGATTTGCTTTGATAAGGAAAGCAATTTGTTCATTTGAACTTGGAATTGGGTTCCTGATAACTATTTTGATAATGATTTTATGGTTTTATTTGTTTTTTTGGTATAATTACTTGCATTAATGCTAATAATTACATTATTGTAATTAATAATTATATTGTTATAATTAATTAAATTATTGGTAATAATTTTTTAAAATTGTAATTAGTAATACAGAGAAGCGCAAAAAATATATTCTTCCTAAATAAATGCGCGGTTATTTGTGAATATGATTTTATTGAATTTTAAAATAATTAATAATTTGGCAGTTGTTAAACTAATGGTAAACATACATTATTAAAACCATTTAATTATAAAAGTAAAATAAAACTTTTATTACTCACAATTGTTATTAAACATTATTTAATGTAAAAATTTGTTTTACAACGCCATAAAGATTTTATTCAGATTCATTTACTTTAATTTCTCATTTGTTGTTATAATTAATAAATTTAATAAAATAAATTTAAAATGCTCCAATGTTAGTATCATTCTGATAAATGCCTAACAATTGTCAATTAAAAACAAATATAGATATAAATTCATTCTCAAATTTTAAAAGTCTAAAAATTAATAACTACAACAATACAATAATAATAAATAAATAAATAAATAGTATTTTTGCTTAATTTATGGTTTATTATAAAATGATCTTTAAAAGTTTACAAGTTTGTGTAACGTTTAAAACCTTAAATAAAAAAAAAATTTTGTAATCTGATTTTAACAGAATAAATAAAATGTTTATAATTTAGTAAAATTGTTATTCAGAAACAATTTTTAAATTTCAATATTTTATGAATGAATTCGGATACTAATTACTGATAATAATAAATATTTAAATATTTAATGATTTGAATATTGACTTTGTCTTTGGCAATACTTATTTTTATTTGCGGTTGTTATCATTATTATTAACAATGTTATTATTCATATTATTATTATTTTTAATATTATTAATTTTATTATTATTACTTATGCTAACGACGACGATGATGATGTTGATGATGATGATGATTATTATTATTTTTTTATTATTATTATTATTATTATTATTATTATTATTATTATTATTATTACATCCGTCCCTGTTCGTCACTAATCAGAGTGTACTAATGATTTCAGGAAATTTTTTAAATAAAATATTTTTTTAATTAAATATGGTCTATTGCTGGGCCCATTGCAAATTCCAATGCTTATCCAACACACGAAGGCAAAGAAAATTCTGTTAATTATTAGAAAACAAGTTTCTAAACGCGCTTTCTAAAAATTCTGAATCCACTCTGATACTTTGTGGAAGTTCAATATAAATATAAATATATATTATTGTTGTTGTTATTATTATTATTATTATATTATTATTATTATTATTATTATTATTAATTATTATTATTATTATTATTATTATTATTATTATTATTAATTATTATTATTATAGTATTATTATTATTATTATTATTATTATTATAGTATTATTATTATTATTATTATTATTATTATGATTATTATTATTATTATTATTATTCTTATTATTATTATTATTATTATTATTATTATATTTTAGGTAATAGATATAGTTCCCGAAGCAAGTATCACCTGAACTAAATCATGCCCACTGAATGTCAATTGACGATGCACGTGACATCTTTTGAAAGTCAAAAGTCGGATTCATTCATTCATCGACCAATTCATTCCTGCGTTCATTTATTTAATTATTCATTCATTAATTTATTATTTTATTCAGTTCATTCAATCATTCATTCACATTTTCATTCCTTTGCATGTTCAGTTCCTTCAGTCATTCATTCGTAATCAATTAATTTAATAACTAATTTCTTTGGGTATTCATTCATTCATGCAATCATTTGTTTAAAAATAAATTTATTTATTCATTCATTCATCTAAGCAATCATTTGTTTAAAAAGTAATTAATTATATTACATATTTATTTATTTATTCATCCATTCACTCATTCGAACTCACCAACACATCCCTAACCTCCAGCCAGGTTCGTATCGCACTCTCGTCACACGTGCATACCTATCACCCACGTGCAAAACGGCGCACACAAATTCGACAGACGCGCGCGAACATTCTCACACATCCACACATCCGCACATCCACACATCCACACATCCGCTTATTTAAGCCTGGACCCCGTTGCGCTATTGGCAAAGTTTCGGGCTTAGGGCTCAGCTACTGTAGTAAATTTTTGATGTTAAGTGATGATATCGATAACATGCTTGTTGGAGTTGTAAACAATTACTTAACATATTATTACATGAATTATTACATTCTCCATCTCGAGTGATGCGCATATTGTTGTTATTGTTGCTATCAGTTTTGTTGCTGGTCGCTGTTGTTGTTGATAAATATAGCGGATGGATTTATAAATAACTCGATTTGTAGGTTCGGATAAGGTCGCTCTGGTGAACTTTGACCTTCGTGAACTTGTTGCAGTTCAGGGTTCAAAGTTTGACCTTTCGGTGCAGAGTAGGATTCGGGTTGTTGTCGTTGTTTAAAGTTCAGTGGAGTTTGCTGTTGTTGTTGTTGGTGCAGCTGTCGTCGTTAACGCAATTACGTTCGGTGAGTTGTTGCGAATATTAAAATATTGGAGTTTTATTTTATTTTTTTTATATTAATTTCAATCTATAATAATAAAAGTAGTAATATCTATAATAAAGATGATAATAAAAATAATAACAATGATTCTCGCATTATTAAAAGATAATTTGTCTCAAAATAAAGAAACTTAATTTTCAGATTTCTTGATGTTGTAGTTGTTGTTGTTGTAGTTGATATTGCTATTGTAGTAGTTATTGTTGTTGTTGTAGTTGATGTTGTAGTTGTTGTTGTAGTTGTTGATGTTGTAGTTGTAGTTGTTGTAGCTGTTGTAGTTGTTGTTGCTTCAATTACCATATCTTTGCCCTGAGTCATCTTCGTCCAAATTAAGCTGCAAAAAAAATCCCCACAAAAACAGTTACTATCGTCATCACCGCTAGAGCGATCCTTTATTAACATAAATTATTATAATTAGAGTTATATAAAGTATTATAATTAATATTATTATTATAATTAAATAATAATTATTATATATAATACCACTAACATTATTATTATATCATATTATTATTATTATTATTATTATTTATTATTATTATTATTCTTATTATTATTATTATTCTTATTATTATTATTATTATTATTATTATTATTATTATTATTATTATTATTATAGGTGTTACCATTTTCTTTTCCAAGCACCAGGTGGCATGTAGTTTTGGGTGGAAAGTGGTTTTCCGGTCACTATTTTATCTCTTATTCGCCAGTCTTTCGATTTCAGTCATCGCCATCATCATCATCATCATCATCATATTCACCATCATCATCATCATCACCTCATCATATCATATCATCATCATCATCACCAGCACCATCGTCATCATCATCATCATCATGGTTGACATCGTTTTCATCGTCACTTGGTATAATTATCATCATGACATCATCTTTTCCGTGACCATCATCATAATCATCATCTTCTCGTCGTCAATTACCATCATCATCATCTTCACCATCATCATCATCATCATCGTCGTCATCGCCGTCATCGTCGTCATCATTTCTTGCTTATAAAGACACGCGATTGTAAAGATTTAGTTCGTTCACTCATCGATCTGACTTGTTTCATCCGAGAGGATCCTGATAATAGTTGCCAAATAATTAAGACATTTTTAATGCCGAGGCGTTGCAAAACATTGTCATAATTCATAGTCGACTTCTGCAATTCACCTCATGCATGTTGCAATAATTCGTGCTAATTCATTCTAGCAGTTATGCTACAATCTCTACAGACATTTGTAACAAAGTCATTCAATTCAGCGCATTATTTCAATTTCAGAATAGCCAGCCAGCCAGCCAGTCAGTCAGTTGAAAATCCGAACATCCTTTCAAGGACAAGATTCCTTACCGGTCGGCAAGGAGTGGAATTGAAATCTTTTTCCAGTTCCAGTCGAGAATACTGAAGCCCAGTCTATTAGCGTCAGGCGTGGAATGAAAGTTTATCTGCAGAAAGCGTGAACGAATTACACAAAAGCTCTAGGAGATATTTCTTCAAATTAACAAACGGCGTCATCTAGCGCTAGATCAGCGCCGCGTTGACGAGCGCTAGATTGGCACTCCCCTCACCTATCGGCCGCCCCATCTCGCTCACTTTTTCTCACTCTCTCTTGCTCACTAACACGCACTCTCTCACTCCTTTCCAGCGTTCTTCATCTTCCCCAACCCATCTATCCGTCACTCCATCGGCTTCTCCAGTCGAACAAACGATTGTAATCCAGGCAAAAGAGTTCGCGTAACAATGATGATGGAAAGCGCCAATTCATTCTTCGGAGGCATACACCACCCGAGTCTCACGCCCTACCAGACCTTCAGCGGTTCGAATCCCCACGCCGGCAGCGGTATGATGTTCGGCGGTTTCCCGGGCAATGCCGGCATGATACCCAGTGCCGGCCCCGGTCCGTCGGGCGGTAATTTTTCCAGTTTCTCCAGCGACGTCATCTCCAGGAGGTCATTCGTACCCCACCATGGATCTCTAGGCATAGGGGGTGGTGGTTCGTCAGCTGGCGGCCCGGGGACGTTCTTTAACAGCTGGTCGCCGGGCTACGGGAACGGTATGGCAGGGAATTTTGTGAATATGAACAGTTCCGGCAGCTCCACCCACATGGGACTGCTACAGGGGGCTGTGGATCCAGTCATTCCGCCATCGACCTCTCCCTTGCAGCAGCAGCAACAACAGCATGTCCCCTCCCAGCAGCTCCGGATGTCAAACCCTGGGTCGTCCTCGTCGTCCTGCAACAGTTCCAACAACAACAACAGTAGCGTTCTCAACAACAACAACAACTTAATCATCAGCAGTTCGTCTTCAAGTCCGCAACTACTCACTCATTCCCACTACTCACCGCTACAATCAACCCATCACCAGCAACACCAACAGCAGCAACAACAACTACAAACATCCATATGCAGCGGATTCTCACCGTACGGTAGTCCCCTGCATGGCAGCGGTCTGGCCTCTCCCGGCTCTGCCCTCAACAACTCCCCCGGCTCGGCACTACCCGGACTCAGCCATACCAGCAGCAGCAACTTGAAGCCGACGCTCGGCTACGGTCCTTTTTCGTCATCAGATCTTCTCGGGAGTCCACCCCATGCCCCCTTTGCACCCAATCACCATCACCACCCCCTTAACCAGCTGTCAAACCTATACGTAGGGGACATGTACCATACCCACCATCATCACCATCCCGTGAACAGCCATCCCCACCATCATCATCCTCAGCCTACCCTCTCCGGCATTCCGCCGGCCACGGGTAGGCTGTTCTCCAGTGAATTGGCCTCTTTGCCACTACCCTCGAGGCTGGATGGAGGGCCGATGACTTACCTGAACGATATTTCTTCGCAGACGGCTGCAGGTTATTTATCAGGTAAGTGGGTTTTTTTTGCAGATGGTTGTGGTGATATTGATTACAGTGTTGGAATGTAATTTACATTTACGTTGGTTTTGGTTTATAAGTTTTTTTTTATTTGGGAATGTAATGTTTATGGATGTGATGTAAATGCGATTAATTAATTCGGTAAATTAATAATTCATTCATTCATTCAAACGTGAATTGGACGTATTTCTAATAACGTTATGGATATTATAATAATAATACTAATTATTCAATATTAATAGCTATTGTTTAATTAGTATAATAATATTAATAATAATATCAATAAGACTAATTGTGTAATAGTTATAAATATTAATAAAAATATTAATTGATATAAACAAATATTAAAAAATAAATAACTAATTATTTGTTTTATCAACTCCAGAACAAGCGAGGCAGAGAAAGAAAAGAAAGCCATACACCAGGTAGAAAAACAATTATTATTATTATGGATAATTAGTGTGGATATATTACATTATATCACATGTTATTAATCAACTTTCAACTGCCAACCAATCAATTACCACCAACCAACCAACCAATCAATCAATCAATCAATCAATCAACCAACCAATCAATCACCACCAACCAACCAATCAATCAACCACCAACCAACCAACCAATCAATCAACCACCAACCAACCAATCAATCAATCAACCACCAACCAACCAATCAATCAATCAACCACCAACCAGGTACCAGACTATGGTATTGGAGAACGAGTTCGTCAGCAACTCTTACATCACCCGCCAGAAGAGATGGGAGATTTCCTGCAAACTGCATCTCTCAGAGAGACAGGTCAAAGTCTGGTTCCAAAACAGGAGGATGAAACGCAAGAAGCTCAACGACAGGGCCACCACGATGACCAAGGAACCCAAGGACACGCCCCACTCGTCCTCGTCGTCGAACCACGACGTGCCGACCATGAGTGGCACGGCCGTGGACAAGAGCGAGATGGACATGGAGGATTCCATGTGAACCTTTGGGCGGATGGATGGATGAATTTGTTGATTGATTGAATTGATTGATTGGTTGGTTGGTTGATTGATTGAGAGAGTGAGTAAGTGATTGATTGATTGGTTATTGATTTATTGGTTGATTGATTGATTGGTAAATCGATGAATTGATGCATAGAAATGTGAATGGATGAAATGAATGGGGTTAAAAGCTGGAGCGATGGAATTCATCAGATTTTGTCATCTCATTTTCCAAGACCTCACCTGTATCTCACCTGGAATGGAATGAGTTTCGATCAAAACAGAAATAATAGTAATAATAATAATAATAATAACAATAATAATAATAATAACAATAATAATAATAATAATAATAATAATAATAATAATAATAATAATATATAATAATAATAATAATAATAATAATAATAATAATAATAATAATAATAATAATAATAATACTAATAATA
This sequence comes from Whitmania pigra, assembly GCA_021613335.1. Classification (NCBI taxonomy): domain Eukaryota; kingdom Metazoa; phylum Annelida; class Clitellata; order Hirudinida; family Haemopidae; genus Whitmania; species Whitmania pigra. The sequence goes on along the minus strand of JAJTWR010000440.1, from coordinate 262,657 downwards.
ATAATAATAATAATAATAATAATAATAATAATAATAATAATAATAATAATAATAATAATAATAATAATAATAATAATAATACTAACGAATAATTATGAATTTAATTTTTATAATTGTAGTTATTGTATTAATTATGCATCAGGTGTAGTGTGTGTATCGTGTCAGTACCTGTACTTGTTCTTGTACATTATCGGCGCTTCGACTACGCGTTCTTGTTTAAGAACTGATTTGAACTTTATGTTTAAATTAATATTTTAATATTTTATTATAATACTTTTATATTTTATATTTCATGGATTTATTTCAATAACAAATAATATTAGCGTTATTGTGATTGTTATTATTGATTTTTTTTTAATTTTGAAAAAAAACCATTATAATTACATTGATGAACTGTAAATTTGATAATCTTTTAATTTAAATAGACTATTTAAAATAATTTTCAGACCAAATATGATTTTACAATTTGGTAGATGCTTACCGTGAATTATAAATATTATTATTATCTTCATTAATTGTTATTATTTTTGATACTATTAGTTAATATTAATAATATACTGTTGATTCATAAGTTCTATTTTAATTATAATAACATATTCTGATTACATTTTGTTGTATTTTTATTTACGGTCAATTATTATTAAATTTAATTCTCCGCTATAATATTTTTATACATTTATTTTCGAACAATTTTTGAAATTATAATTCACAAAATCGACCTTTTTTGAATTTGGCACGCGGACCCAACAGAGAACCTCGCGTCGGTTTGAAAGCAAAGGAAACAGTTCACGAACAAAGTATTAGGACTTACTTCATTCTGTATTTGTTGACATTTTCAATGAAAAATGAGATTTAATCGAGAAAAAATACTTGTCATTAATTACTGTTTAGAGTTGTTGTTGTTGTTGTTGTTACAGTGTTGCTAATGTTGTTGTTGTTGCAGCGTTGTCGGGTCGTAGCAACAAACGATTTTAAATGTTGTAGATTTTTGACGATAATCGAAAATTTAATTCAATTAATTAAAAACATTATTTTTTTCTGTAAATACTTAATTGAGAAAACATCCTAATTTTTATTTAACGCAATGGAAAATTTAAAATATATTACACACATATTAATTTTAATGATAATAAAAATTGCCATATTGAATAAATATGTAATAAATAAATGAATGGTTGGATAGATAAATGAATGAATGAGTAAATGGATGGATGAATTGATGAATGAATGAACGAATGAATGGATCAATGGATGAATGGATGGTTAGATAAATAAATGAGTGATATTTATTTGAATGCACCAAGAATCTCATATTCAAAAGTAATCGTTCGGCATGATTTATGAACGCTTTTCATGGCAATGCAAGGACTCGAAATAAGAAGGTTTTGATCAAATGTAATAATAATAATTTTTATTAATATTATTTATGTTTGCAATAATGATAGTAATAAGTTGTTAATGATGAGTTCGAGGCCCTAACAATTTTTTTAAAAATGCAATTATAAAATATAATTTTATATAAAATATATTTAATCTTACAAAACCTAAGTAAATCTCTTAAGTTGACTTATAAATAATTATATTTAATATTTATTATCAACCGTTTCAATATTAATTCTAATCTTTTTTAAAAGTATTTAAAATTAAATCAACGCCAAATTATAAAATCAAAACAGTAATTATTGCTAGCAACAGATATAATTACTATATAATTAATAAGACATTTTGTGCATCCTATAAAATCTGAACTAATCAATAAGTAATTACTTAATTATTTAATTGATTAATTAACTATTACTGTGAGTGTAAATTCAGATGTAAATTTACAAACTAGAATTGTTGCAATTGACATTCCATAGAGTGGATATTTAATTACATTATTTTTTATTATTATTTTATTAAATAAATTAGTTTTATTATTTTTTTATTGTTTATCATTCGTTAATTCAGTTCTCATTTTTATTTAACTAATTTAGATTTAGTTATACACAAAATACAAAATTTGAGTGATTATAAAAATTTCGAAATTTTGTTATTTACTCATAAACATGAAATAAATCAATGGATGGATAATAAATTAACAGAAATAAAACGTTATTGCAAATTAATTATAATAACAGTAATATTGATGGTTACTAGAAATGGACGGCATGTTGTTATTAATAATTAAATACAAATTAACATTATTTTTAAGCGTTTGTAATTTTTTGGTAATTATTTCTTGCATTTAAACTTTGAAATACGGGTATAATACAATAATTTTAAATCAATTAATTATATTTATAAATAATTCATAATATAATTAATAATTAATGTAAAAATAATAATATTTATTTTATTAATTTTGAATTAATAATATTACATTAGAAATAATAATATTAATAAACAAATAATATTATTAATTACGAATTAATTATGAGATATTGCAAGGCAACCCAAAAAGATTGGAGTATCAGAGTTATAGAAACGTTATTCAAATGCAAATAATTATAAATTATCGTAAAACAATATCATAAAGTTATTACCACAGCATTGCAGCAAGAGCTATGTTATTAAAAATTTATTACTGTAATATGTCCAAATTAACTTACTTAATCTGGTAAATTAGGATTACGTTAAATATTTGAATAAATAAACGCGTAGATATATAAACAATTAATTTAATGAATGCGTGAATATTTAAATAATTAAATATAGATGGAAATATAGCTAATACATAATTACACATGCTTGTCCATGAATATGTGCATAATTACATTAAATAGTAAACTTTTATATAAACAAATAAATGTAATTATAAAACAATCAAGTAATTGTTAATAATAATAATAATAATAAGAATAATAATAATAATAATAATAATAATATAATAATAATAATAATAATAATAATAATAATAATAATAATAATAATAATAATAAATAATAATAATAATAATAATAATAATAATAATAATAATAATAATAATAATAATAATAATAATAATAATAATAATAATAATAATAATAATAATAATAATAATAATAATAATAATAATAATAATAATAATAATAATAATAATAATAATAATAATAATAATAATAATAATAATATAAGTTTTCCGATTTTGCACCACACTGATAAACCATCTATAAATCCTTAACTTGAAATCGAACATCAAAGGCTCCTTCAAATCTTCCTTTCGAAATTCTTTCAAGCGTGACGAACAACTTTTACCCACGGGTGGATCATTGGTCCGCGGAGGATATTTGGAGGCGATGGTATAGATTTTCAACCGTAAAATATTTTAGTCTATTTATGTGGATTTAAATGATAAAATATTTTAATTTAGTTGGACAGATTACAAAATTGAAATGTTTGATTATAATTGTGAAAAAGCTTTAAATAATAAAATACTATTATTCTGCAGATGTACAATAAAAAATAATTTCAAAATAATCTAGAAACTCCGCAAAAATATGGAATAATGGAAAATATTTTAAAAAGAAATATTCAATTATTTCAAAACGATATATTTGTATTTTCCAATATTTGTTTTGAGTTTTATTTTGAAATCACTTTTTATTGCATATTGGATGTTTGCAATTCACCAAATAGAAATACATTTAAAACATAAACCTTTAATTAATCATGAAATAAATTATAAAATTAATTTGAAGCTTATTTTAATAAAAAAAAAAGTAAAATGTGTAAATTCATAAAATATAAAACGTCTAAATTCATAAAATAATAATTTTAAAAATTTATAAAATAACAATAATAAACTGCGTAATAGTTGCGTAAATTCACAAAATGACGAATCGGATATACGCGCCATTTTCGGATGAGGACATTAAATTCAGAAGAAGGGCTCAGGAGACATCACCCCATTACATTGAGTCCCGTGATGTACTGTTGTACTTTTCTCCGATTGTACTGCTTTGCTATTATGTTGTACTAAACTCTCGCTACACTAATATCTCGTTGTACTAAACTCTCGTTATACTAATCTCTCGTTGTACTAAACTCTCGTTGTACTAATCTCTCGTTGTACTACTTCAGCTGGTGTTGCTGTAGTACTGAGTGACTAAACACGTGTTGTACTGCTGCACATGTTTTATCTAATGATTTGTACTGTTTGTACTAGCAGTGTAAATATTCAAAACTAAATCAACTAAATTGATACCAGAACAAATATTCGTGCCCAAAAAGTATCAAGCATCATAATCATGATCGTTGCTTGTTTCAGCTTTGATAAGCAAATCGTCCTGAGCTAGTTTAAAATGAAAAAAAGTAAAGTTTATAAAAAACACTTTGTAAAATTGAGATTCATTAAAAATATTTAAAATAAAATGCCGAAAAGTATTCAGTGAATTCTACGAAGAAAACGAATCTACGAATAAATTGGCAGATGTATCTACAGAGACACTATAATTTCGTCGACTCAGATTTTCTGTGATTTCTATTGACCGAAGTGCACATCCATCCATTCATCCATCCATCCATCCATCCATCCATCCATCCATCCATCCATCCATCCATCATCCATCCATCCATCCATCCATCTATCCATCCATCCATCCTTCCACCCATCCATCCATCCATAAGTCATCTAGTCAACCAATTGATCAATTACTCAATCAATCAATCAACCAATGAATTAGTTCGTCAATCCGAAGAAAGTTTAAATTAAAAAAAAATGTTAAAATTAATCGAGACAATTATCAATTATCAATACTTTAAAAAAAAGTAATGAAGTAATAAAGTAACGTCTGCTCGCTATCTCAAGACACTTCTATCTCTTCAGACAAGCGCAACGATAACAAGTCTAAGAATTGTGAAATCTTTTGTTGTTGTTGTTATTGATGATGATGATGATGATGAGGATGTTGTTGTTTGAAATATTACCCACGAATATTTAGTCCTTGAAAACTATAGAATATGTATAGGATGGATGGATGGATGGATGGATGGATGGATGATGGATGGATGGATGGATGGATGAATGGATGGATGGGATGGATGGATGGATGGATGGATGGATGGATGGATGGATGGATGGATGGATGGATGGATGGATGGATGGATGGATGGATGGATGGATGGATGGATGGATGGATGGATGGATGGATGGATGGATGGATGGATGGATGGATGGATGGATGGATGGATGGATGGATGGATGGATGGATGGATGGATGGATGGATGGATGGATGGACTGATGGATGGACGGATGAATGGATGGATGGATGGATGGATGGATGGATGGTTTATGGAGCCGGATGCACGTGCCTCATTAAAGTGGAAAAAATGAACGATGATCTCCCATTGAGGAAATCGCAACAAGGTCACAATGTCAATTAATAACCAAACATTTTGATTGTCGGATATTTAACTCATTATTTTAATTTATAATAATTATAATTATATTTTATGTTAATTTATAAAGTAATTATTGAGTGATTATAAATTGTGTAATTATTGCATGCATTTGACAGAAATATTCTGTTTTTTTCTAATTCAATTGTAGCAAATACAAAATAATAACTATAATAATAATAACAACAACAATAATAACAATAATAATTTATAATAATAATAATAATAATAATAATAATAATTTACTAATAATAAAGTTTATACATCACAAATAACAAACACACGCATTTGAAAGTGAATTGTTTCAAAAATAAAATACAAAAATAAATAAAACAGAAAAACAGAACAGAAAGTCGAAAAAAAAATATTGAGCAACAAAGAACCTTGGATGTTCGAGTGCAATCACATAAGTTAGCCCTTTCTCCCATCAACATCGGGTCGGCATTTTTGAGTGGGTGGCTCTAACGTGGGTGGCAGTGGATTTGTGGGTAGATGTTATGGGTGGTTATGGGTAGATGTTGTGGGTATTTATGGGTGGATGTGGGTAGATGTTTTGGGTAGTTATGGGTAGATGTTATGGGTAGTTATGGGTGGATATTATGGATGGTTATGGGTAGATGTTATTGGTGGGTATGGGTCGTTATGGGTAGATGTTATGTATGATTAGGAGTAGATGTTATGGGTGGTTATGGGTAGATATTATGGATGGTTATGGGTAGATGTTATGGGTAGTTATGGGTGAACGTTGGTGGTTGTGGGTGGTTATGATTAGTTTTGGGTAGGTATGGGCTGGATTGGTGGGTAGTTCTGAACGGGGTAAACAGGTATGGGTGATTAAGGGTGTTAGTTGGGTGGATTAAGAGTGAGTAGTTGTGGTTTGTTAGTGGTTGTGTATAGGTGGTTACAGGTTGGGTGGATGGGTAGGTATGGGTTGACAAGATTTTTATTGGGAGTTTCAAGGGATTGTACCATGGTTATTGTTGATAGATCAACTAAGGCATGTTCGTAAAAATTAAACATGATTGTTTAATTCAATTGAATTTATGTTCAGAAAATAAATAATTAAACAAAATAAATTTATTATCTAAAAAAATTATTATCTATTGAAATAATAATGTTGTTTAAAGGTTAATAATTATTAATGTCTCTGTTGCTTATGACTCAAAATTATTTTTATTTTTATTTTGAAATTCTTTGACTTAAAATTTTTTAAGATATAAATAACAAACAAAAGTGTCACTAACTTCAAGAAACCCTTTTTTAACTTTTTAAAATTCCCAAAGATGCAATCATCATACTTAATTAAGTAATTATATCAACTTAAATTATGATAGACCTATAATTTTGTAAATTTATAAATTTATGAATAATAAGCATTCCAGAATTTCCACAAGAATCTATTATATTATTTATAGGTTATAATTTATAGACTGATCTGTCCAGTCTATCTAGTCGTATGGTTACTTAATCTAAAGACATTATATCCCACTGGTAGACTAACATGTCTATCAAGATCAGTGGAATGAAAGAATAATTTGAGATAAGAATTATGGTACAAACTTTATTTTAAAATTCCGGATCATGAATCTCATTCTGTAAGTTTTATAAAATATTATCGATTTATATTATGGATAATATTTATTTATTTATAATAATATTTATATATAATATTTATTAGTAATCAACATGTATTTATTAGCAATGGAATTATTATAATATTTTCCCAGACGACGTCGAACAATGTTATCTAAATAATATAATAAAATTAATATCCTGTGATTATATTTAACACTCATTTAGTAACTAAAATTAATTACGTTATTACATAAAATATAATAACTATTGTTTTTAGTTTTATTATTATTCCTAAAAACATAATCGAGTTATAATTTTAAATAAATAAATATATAATTTGATATGCTTAAAATAACAATTGCAAATATTAATCAGTTATAATTATTCTTATATATCAATATTACATAATTATTATAGTAAATTATCATCAAACTAATAATAATAATAATTATTATTATTAAATTATTATGATCAAAAAATATCATAACAGAATTCGGGACCACCCCTTGTTAAACTCGGTGCAAATTTTAATGTTTTTTCTCAGAATGACAAATCAAGGCTTCAAAAATGGCTGAAGTTTTTATTGCTCAACTTTCACAAAGAACTGAGAGTCATGTTTGAATTAACATTCATTAGTTAATTAATTTAGTTAGTTAATTAATTTAATAAATAAAATTAACTGCTTAATTAAATACCTCTTCTGGTGAATTGTTAATCTCTTTTGGTGATAATATTGTTAATTTTCAAAATTTCATATTTAAATATTTTGCTTATTTAAAATAATTCAATAAATTTATTAAAATAACATTTTTTTTTTAAATAGGATTGTCCTCAATAATAAGTAATGGTTACCTGTTCAAAATTAAATTTCCTAATTAAATAAATAATTATTATTTGATAAATATCGTCCAATTAAAAATTTAAAAAAACCGATAAATTATCATTGCACTTTTATAATTAATTTTTGTCCAAGATTAAATTTATTTTAATTAGTAATATTATCAAATGTAATTATATTACGATAATTTTAATATTTTTTAATAATATTTCTCCTCAACCACGACCAAAAAAACATCTCTAGCTTCTAAGAGAGCACACATATACAAACACCTGTTGCATAATTTATAACCACCTGTCTGATAAAAGTCTGGTTACCATTTAATTAAAATAATTTTTTAAAAGATAAAAAAATTGACAAATACCAATAAAAAATTTTTTTATTTAGTTCAGTCTATCAATTCAGCTTTGTTCGAGTAATTCATCTTATTTTTAAAAGACGATGGAATGATTAGGAGATCGTTGATAAATTCAATGTTGTTTTTAATCCGTCGTGAATCAATGAATAAATTGAAGAGTACGGGATATTAAAATGTGACGGTTTCGAATAAATATTTTAAAATATTTTGTTTACATATTTAGTTATTTATTATACCAGATAGTTTGCTTATTTGTTAATTTATTATATTTAATTATTTGATTGAATATTTATCTTTTATATTTATAAAAACATTTATTAAATTTTTAAAATTGTTATTAACCGATGTGTATGTATATTTATTTATATATATTTTGTATTACTTGTTTATATGTTTATTTATTTTCCTTTATTAATACGTTTTTATACTTTATATTTTTATTTTCATTATTAGGAAATTAATGTCGGCCACCTTATTAATCTGTTTTAAATTATCTTAGAAATATTGGTTTAGCATTTGTAGTTTAAATGTAAGCACAACATCTTAAAATTTATTATTTAAATTTTTATTATTTAAGTTTTATTTATTTAAATTTTATTTAGGACAAACGCAATATCATTAACATAAATTATGAATATAAGTAGTACATTGCAAATATTTTTACAAAAATATATTTCAATAATGAATAAATACATAAAGTTACTTTTAAATTAACGAAATAATTATACAACGCAAAATATTATTTATTGCAATAAAAGCAATTAGCTACTAAATAATTAAAAATAATTAATTATAATATCGATTAATGAATGTTATAATACGAATAGCAACAATAAAAATAATAATATTATTAATGTACTGGCCTAGATAATTAATGTCATGTTATTACAATTATTATATTCTAATGTATTCCACAATTACATTTTAAAATATCTTTAGTAATGCTAGATCTTGCAATGCAAAGAAGTTATTATTGTCAGCCATGTAACAAAGCACTGTGATCATAATAATAAATAAATATTAATAAACAATTTAATTAATAAACTATTTATTATTTTATTTATTTTAATTTTTAACGCGCTCCCTTTAGCGAATAACATCTAAAATTCTTACGTACATCCACCTGGGGAATGTAATGAAAATTACAAAATATCTCGTCGATTAAAAATTAAAATTTAAATTATACTTAATTATATGACTGCTTTTAAGGTTTTGTTAGAGTTTTTTTTTTGTTTAAATTTACAATTTTAAAATCTATTCACGATTTGAAAAAAAATTTTGGTGGCCTCCAAGCGATCATCTTTATCTATTTTAAATAACTTTATTAAATTAATTTAAAATTTTGTTTCCTTTTTAATAAATATTGTTAAAAAAGTTAGAAATAATTTTCAATCAATAATAATAATAATAATAATAATTATATTTCTAAAACATCAAAATATTCGCCAATAATATTGTAATAATCGTGCCAATTTATGTTTAATTATACAATTACTATAATGTGTTTCATTTGACAAAATTATGTGATTCTCTTACGGAGATAAAAAAAATATTTTAATATAATTAATTCATACATTTGCATTCTCCGTAATTCAAAAATCATACCACTTAGCACAGCAACATTTCTTATTTCGTAATTTTGAAATTTCTAAATTTACAATGTCTTTTCATCTCTGATTGGACGGCGTTCGAAATTACATAATCAATTGCATGATGCTTGCATACTAATAGTGATCGTACTGGGTGATCGTAAAGCAAATGATTTGAAGGGGATTTCGTCCAATCGTCCAATTCTCCCTGGAATAACTTTATTAAATTATTAACTAATTTGTTTTTCTCCATTTCAAAGAAATCTCTTTATAAATTTATAACTAAATTGAAAATTAATTTATAATAATAGTGTTGTAAAACATCAAAATGATCGCCAATAATATTGTAGTAATCGTCATCAATCGTCATAGAAAGAAGGATTGAGCGAGGTGTTGAAGTTGATAATTAATTATATAATTTTTATTATAATTTATTTCATTATTCAAAGTTACTTTACATTCTTATCACAAAAAATATAAATTTTATAATTAATTTGTATATTTTCATATCCAATTATTCCAAAATCTTGCTACAGCAAACAGATTACTTATGTTGTACAATATATATTATAATATATGTTATACAATGTGAGGGAAAAGTCTTATTCACCTGAGATTTGATGGCATTTGAATCTACATAATCAGCACATCTTGAGCATTAAATAATATCATTATTTATTAGTTTTTGGAAAACCAATTTAGCATTTTTTAAACGCTAACAATTAAAATAAATTTTACTACACGGGGTTTTATCACGTGCTATATTTTTTAATTACATTATAATGTATGTCATTTTACGAAATCATTTCATTTTCTAATCGTAATATAAATAATATATCTAAAAATTACATTAGTATTTATTATTTAGAAATTTTATTATTACTTCACAACAACTGCTTACGTCGTGAGGGTAATAACACGAATGACTGAATTTCGACTATGTTCCACCTTTGTTTTGAAAGCTTTCAAATCTACGTAATCAACGTCGCTTCATCGAGGATGATATGATCTAAATATGGTAATTTTTTGAAACAAATTTATATTTTTGAACATCTAACAAATAGAAGTTTAACAAGTGCAAATACAAATAATCTAATAAATATCATTATTATATAAATATATGTGTATACACGTATATTCGTCTCAACCGAAAAGCGTAAATTTGGGGGCCCCTAACTTACACTACCCTACCCATCCCTACCCTACTCCCCAACCCACCTATTGACCTCAGCCACAAAACAATTTCATTAAATTAATGTCAAAAATTATTCCAATGAAAAGCATTCGTATTTCTTTTAATTATTATGTTTCCACCTCTGATTTGAAAGAAATCGAATCTACATATTACCATCAGAGCTTAATCAAGGAATCGTGACGAAAACAAATATTTCTGAATATTTTTTGGAAAATCTCTAATTAATAATGCAACCATAAATAACGCAGTAAGGAAATTAGATATTCAATATTTATAATTTATAATTAACTTATATATTCTCATTTCCGTTATTTAGAAATCTTATAAGTATTAACATCGAAACTATTGCTGTCCTTTGATCGTTTTAAACATGAAATCAGACTGATGAATATATTATAATACGAATGATGAATGATGAATAATGATTATAATATCAGAACACCTGCCAGAATATTCATTGTGGGTTTATAATAAGAGGTTTGAAGTTCCAGAAATGAGTTCACCTATTTTAATAATAATAATAATAATAATAATATAATAATAATAATAATAATAATAATATAATAATAATAATAATAATAATAATAATAATAATAATAATAATAATAATAATAATAATAATAATAATAATAATAATAATAATAATAATAATAATAATAATATAATAATAATAATATTAATAATAATATTAATAATAACACCAATAATAATTACAACCACTGTCATTAACATGTTAAATAACCCTAACCCTAAAACATTTAACGTTTAATTAATCAAACATTATCTTCGTTACACCTTGATTAGTGACGAGTGAATAATTTATAAACTATCGCAACATGTGTTGTACTTTGAAGTTTCTCGGTAATCTGAAACTTTTGGAAACCCAGTAATGGGTTCTGCCATTTTAAGCACAAACAATTTTAAATATGGTCTTATTATTAAGCTATTTAAATAATAGAGGTAATTATTCAATTCATTTTTTGAACGCCAAATTGCATCGTCATTGTGTAGATCCTCATACCGCATATAAAATCAATTGGGCGACCGAATAACAAAACAAATCAGGCCTCTGGACACACCATCATACCTTACCTCTTCCTTACCCTATACCCGTTTTCGTTTAACATATTACTGTAACATATTGTAATTGCAGCTTGTAATTGTAACTTCATTTATATAAATGCCATATGCATAGCGTCAGAGGCGCTTCTTGTAACCATTTATATAGCGCTCCTTCCCAAGGGCTCTGGCGGCAGTGCAGGCTGGGTTTCGAACACGACACATTACGACTGTTACCATTACCGCCGTATGCAGGCACGTAACCCATTCGTCTAACCTGCACGGCTTATAATAAGACATTTGAAGTTCCAGAAATGAGTTCAGCTATTTTAAACGTGAACATTTTAAATGTTTTGGTCTGGTTTAACGTCAGTGGGACCTCCGAGTAGAATACACAAAGCTGCTGTCAAAAGGATGTTTGTAAGCAGAGATCTTAACTTTGATTTCATATTTTCATTCTGATTATATTTAACCTTTAAGATATCGACTTAATGTATTGTTATTTACAACGCGTACATATCTCAAATTACCTAATCTATATTGCCAAATGTATTTATAATTAATTTTTATATTTTCATTTTCCATTATTTAGTAATCTTATTTTATACATTACAAACAATTGCTTACGTAAGACCTTGCAAAATAGCGTCTACAATGTGAGGGCGGATGCAAGTGAATCAACTTAAATTATATTCCACTTCTGATTCCAGCGCTTTCGAAACTACATAATCAAATATCACTTCATCAAATTATTGTGTTCCTATATATAATAATATATATAATTTAATAATTATATAATATATATAATATATTATTATTACATTTAATAATATTTGTTATTATTATTATAATAATGATAATATATTTTTAACCGTTTTCTGAAACGACATTTTCACATTTTCAGGGCAACCTAAAAAGCAATTAATTGGAGGGTTTGGGCTATGCACCACTTTATCCCTCCCCTAATCCACCTAGTGACCTTCCCCCCCCCCCAAACCAAGCTTATTAAATTAATCTCAAATATTCCAATAAAAAGCATTTGCTTTTCTCTTTTACTGATCCACCAATGATTTGAAAGCAATCGAATCTACAAAATCGATATCGCTTCACAGAGGTGTGGTTGAGTTCCTCTCATTAAGTAATTTTTAGAAAACAAGCATTTTGAAAGTCTAATATATAAAAGTATATAATGTTATACAATATTAATAAGTAATATAATATATAATATATATCTATGTGGAGTTTCATATTTTCATTTAAAAGATATATATGCGGGATAACCGAAAAGCATAATAATTTGGGGCCGCTACCCCACACTACCCTACCCATTCCTGCCCTATGCCCTAACCCACCTGGTGACCTCATCCACAGAACAACTTCATTAAATAAATCTCAAATATTCCAATGAAAGGCATTCGTATCTCTTTTAGTGATTATATTTCCACCTCTGATTTGAAAGAAATCGTAATTACATTAATGTGTAATATCATCACAGCTTCATCAAATTGGTTGTAAAATTTTAATAACCAAGCGTTAATAACATGTTAGATATCGACTTAACGTATTTAATTAAAAATGTTTTTTTTAAATTTTAAACTCGAGTTAACTTGATTACACCTTGACTAGTGACGATTGAATGCTTTATAAAGTATTACCCGTCCAACCTATCTAAAAAGTTACTAGGTAATACTTTTTGAGACCCAGCAATGGGTTCAGCCATTTTATATAAGAACAAAGTTATCAACAATTTTAAATATGATCCTATTTTAATCAATAAAAATTAATTATTTAATATATGTGGCTTAGTCTCGATATAACTTTGTCTTAGAAATTAGTCTATCTTTTGAGAGTCCAAAGTATCTTTAACATCGTATATCGTTATACCGTAGGTGAAAGCAGTATGTAATAGACCAATTTTTTTTAAATAAGTTCTGAATTGATTTATTACAAAACTCTGAACAAAGAATCATATAAAAAAAACATTAAAATTATCACAAATTCAGGGTGTAAATATGGCGACACGCATGGAAAAGTCTTTACATAATAATATAATTCATAACAGTAATTGATAAATTGGAAGTGCAAAATATGCTAAAGAACATTAGAAAAATGATGACGACAACGAAAAATGTAGATCAACCAATGATTAATTTTTAAATGTTCATAATCCATTATTTAGATATCATAATAAATCACATTTACATTTTACATTTTCACAATCCATTATTTAGATATCTTAAAATAATAATAATAATAATAATAATAATAATAATAATAATAATAATAATAATAATAATAATAATAATAATAATAATAATAATAATAATAATAATAATAATAATAATAATAATAATAATAATAATAATAATAATAATATAATAATAATAATAATAATAATAATAATAATAATAATAATAATAATAATAATAATAATAATAATAATAATAATAATAATAATAATAATTAATAATAATAATAATAATAATAATAGTAATAATAATAATAAGAATTCATGTCGTGGGTTTGAGATCAAAATATGCTTATTAATAATAATAACAGGAGTATATTACACATATAGTAACATATTAGGTTATTTATCATATTTAATTAAATACTTATTTTTATTTCAAACTCCTGTTATCTTGATTACATCTTGATTCATGATGATAGTGAGTCACTATTAGTGACCAGTGAAGCATGAAAATTGTTTAAAATTTTGGCGAGCATGTCAAATATCAACTTTTGCTTTTTAAATTTCCTTCAAATGCTTGGAAATCTAGCAATGGGTTGAGCCATTCAACTTTTGAAATAAATTTTAATGAATAAATATATTTTGAAGAAATTTTAATAAATAAATATATTTTGAAATAAATTTTAATAAATAAATATATTTCGAAGAAATTTTAATAATATTCCACCTCTTATTTGACAGCTTTCGAATCTACATAATCTTCAACATCTTCATCAAAGTTTAACACGACTCTTGCATTCAATAATAATTTTTAGAACACGAAATTATAGTTTTGAATCTCTAACAAGAAGAGTTTTTACGCCTTGAGGTTTTTCAAGCTATTCTTCGTTACGGTTGTTGATAATAATAATAATATAAATAATAATAATAATAATAATAATATAAATAATAATAATAATAATGATAATAATAATAATAATAATAATAATATATTTTTAACCGTTTTCTGAAACGACATTGTCACATTTTCAGGGCAACCTAAAATTTGGGTGGTGGGGGCTATGCACCCCTTTATCCCTCCCCGTATCCACCTAGTGACCTCCCCCCCCCCCCCAAAACAAGCTTATTAAATTAATCTCAAATACTCCAATAAAAAGCATTTGCTTTTCTCTTTTACTGATCCACCACTGATTTGAAAGCAATCGAATCTACAAAATCGATATCGCTTAATCAAGTTGTTGTTGAGCACCATTCTTATTGAGTAATTTTTAGGAAGCAAGCTTTTTGACGGTCTAATATGTAAAAGTATATAATATGATATAATAATAATAACATAATGATAATAAGTAATATATATATATATATATATAATATATATATATATATATATATATATCCGTGTGGAGTGTCATATTTTCAGTTTAAAGATATATATGCGGGGTAACCGAAAAGCAAAATATTTGGGGGGCCTTTCGTTCACTATTCCCGTCCCTGCCCTATTCCCCAATCCACCATCCGGAACAACTTCATTAAATTAATTTCAAATATTCCAATGAAAGACATTTGTATTTCTTTTAGTGATTATAATTCCACCTCTGATTTGAAAGAAATCGTATTTACATTAATGTGTAATATATTCACAGCTTCATCATTTTGGTTCTAATTCATTTTATTTTTGGAAAGCAAATTCTAACAAATAAAAGAATTTTGAGCTCTGAGGTTTTATCACTTGTTAAATTTTTAAATTATTCATCGTTATTGCTGTTGATGACGGTATTAATATTATTATTTAAAAAAATAATAAATAAAAAATAGACATAAAAATTAAAAGCATGCGTTTATTACTACCTCTTGTTACCTTGGCAACACCTTTATTAGTGGCGAGTGGATACTGTATAAAATATCGGAACACCTGTCAGACGTATGCGATAAAATGGAACCTACAACTTTTGGAAACCCAGCAATGGGTTCATCCATTTTAAGCAATTTATCTGAAATGACTTTTTTAATTAAACAGGGGACATTACCAGGAGATTGAGGATCACCCGTTACCTGCTGAGAGGGAAATGGACATGTTATATTGTAGCGTAATTAATGGTAAATAGATGATTAATGTTTATCAACTGATATTCAATATATAATCTTTTTACAATTAATTTTTATACTTTCATTTTCAAATGTTTAAAAATCTTATTAGTGACCAGTGAAGCATGAATATTGTTTAAAAGTTTGGCGAGCCTGTCAAATATCTACTTTTTTAAAATTTCCTTTAAATGCTTTTGAAATAAATTTTAATAAATAAATATATTTTGAAGAAATTTTAATATGTTCCACCTCTTATTTGACAGCTTTCGAATCTACGTAATCTTCAACATCTTCATCAAAGTTTAACACGACTCTTGAATTCTATAATAATTTTTGGAAAACGAAATTATAGTTTTGAAACTCTAACAAGAGTTTTTACGCTTTGAGGTTTTACAAACTATTCTTCGTTACGGTTGTTGATAATAATAATAATAATAATAATAATAATAATAATAATAATAATAATAATAATAATAATAATAAGAATAATAATAATAATAATAATAATAATAATAATAATAATAATAATAAGAATAATAATAATAATAATAATAAGAATAATAATAATAATAAATAATAATAATAATAATAATAATAATAATAATAATAATAATAATAATAATAATAATAATAATATAATAATAATATAATAATACTAATAATAATAATAATAATAATACTAATAATAATAATAATAATAATAATAATAATAATAATTAATAATAATAATAATAATAATAATAATATAATAATAATAATAATAATAATAATAATAATAATAATAATAATAATAATAATAATAATAATAATAATAATAATAATAATATAATAATAATAATAATAATAATAATAATAATAATAATAATAATAATAATAAGATGACTAAAGTCCTATCAATAAAAAAAAGATTAAGAAAGGATTTTATTCTCAAATTATAAATTAATTCGATAAAAAAGTAACTTAAAAAACAGGAACAAATTAATGTTCAATATTTAAATTTTATAATTAATTTTTATATTTTCATTCTTCATTATTCAGAAATCTTATTACTTCGTAACAACTGTCTATGTCTGACCTTCAAAAATATCGCTTACAAAATGAGGGTAGATTGGAATAACTCAACTTAAACTTTAAGATTCTACATAATAAATATTGCTTCATCAAGATCTACTGTTCATTCACTTTGGCACGATTAAGTAAGATTTAGAAAACAAATTTAGCGTTTTGAAAGTTTAACAAATTGAGGAATTAAACTGTGTGAAGTTAACCTATTCAATTAAAAACATATTTTCATTTTAAACTCCTGTTGTCTTGATCACACCTTGATTAGTGACTGATGAAAGACGTATAAAATATCAGAAATATCAGAACAAACTTTTCTTTAGATTGTTCCAAACTTTTTGAGACC
>JAJTWR010000440.1:212500-235000 GCA_021613335.1 Whitmania pigra | reverse complement strand
GCCAGCTCCTCTCACAGCGTGACCAACCACCCACCCCTACCCGTCCACCATCCTCCCCTGGGGACGACCCTATGGCATCTTTTCCATGTCGAATTTTAGGCCTTTATATCATGAAATGTTGTTGTCAGATATTTTATAGATATATTTATACATGAAAATTAATAAAAATTGTTAAATTTATACATAAAAATTATATTAAATTATTAATAATTTTATATATTATTATTAATTAAATTGTTAAACTTATAAAAAAACAAATTGACCCAAATTGTTAAATTTAAAATTATTTTTCATCGCGTTATAGTATAGTTCAGTGAATTTGTTATATAAATCGTAAATATTTGTTTTGTAATACTAACAAAAATTATAAAATTAATAATAATTTAATATTAAATATTTAAAAAACAAAATAGAACAAATAATGTTGTTTCCAAATCGAATTGATTGATTATAGTTTCGTAATAATTTAACGGTCGAACTTTGACCTCGTCAATGTAAACATTTGCGCTCGGAATTTTAAAGATTTTTTTCGACTTTGAATTTTTAATTTATTCAGGCAGAAATTGTTTCACATGTCGTGGGAATTATTTCGTGCCTGGATCGATTAAAAAATAAGGTTTATGAGATTTATTTAAATATTATATTTTTAAACTTTAATTAATAATAATAATAATAATATTAGTCTGTGCTTAAGTTTTTTGGTAAATAACTTATCGATAAAACAGTTTTAATGATTTATTGCACTTTGTAAATTGTAAAATATTTTTTGCAATATAAAATGAAAATCTTGATTAAATACTTTAAAACTTTTATAAAATAAAATAAAATAAAATAATACACTGAATTAATATAACTTATAATTAATTTAATAACAATAACTTTGATGTACAACAACGTCATTAAATATTAATCTTAAAAGCTCATTTTAAATCAAATGTTTGTGTTGAAATTGCCTCCTCGCAATTTATGCATAGAAATGCATAGATATAATTATTTAAAATTATATTTACAGCACAGATGTAATTATTCATAATTAAATTTATACGTCAGATATAATTTTACAAAATTATATTTACAGCATAGATGTGTTAACTCAAAATTATATCGACAGCACTGATTTAACTATTCAAAATTATATTTACAGCACAGATGTAATTATTCCAAATTCTATTTACAGCACAGAAGTACTTATTCAAAATTATATTTACAGCACAGATGTAATTATTTAAAATTATATTTACAGCACAGATGTAATTATTCAAAATTATATTTACAGCACAGATGTAATTATTCAAAATTATATTTATAGCGTTAGACTTGAGCTCCCACGAGTGCGGCCATAATTTCAAATTCTTGTGTCTTTGTTGGTTACTGGGTTGAATTTATTAGCAGCTTGAAAGTCGCTGAATTAAAGTAAATTATTTAAAATTATGTCCTTATTAATTATGCATTAATTATGGTTTATTCGTGAATTATGTGTTTATCGTGAATAAATTATAATTTAGTGATTACAGTTTATGAAATATGTTGTAAAAGATTATATTGCTTGTTATATTGTAATATTAATTTGCTATTAAAATATTTATGATATACTTTGCTAGAGTTAATAATAATAATAATAATAATAATAATAATAATAGTTTCAACTATTCAAAAAATTAATTTCAGCACTTATTCATTTATTTGGAATAATAGTATATATATGCATTTTCAAATACTAACTTAATGCATAAATACAGTGTACATGTTATATTATTTAATTAAATTAATAAATTAACAGATATGAATAAATATAAATATAAATATTAATATAAATATAAATATAAATATAAATTTATTCTCGAATGAGATGCAGATGAGAGGATAACTTGTGATGCCGCTAGAAGAATTACGACGACAACAACACCTCGCAATGTATTTGCATGCACAACAACAATAATAATAATATAATAATAATAATAATAACAACAACAACAATAATAATAATAACATCATCAACCACAACAACACAATAATAATAACAACAACAACACAATAATAATAACAACAACAACTACAATAATAATAATAATAACATCATCAACAACAACAGCAATGCCTCACAATGTATTTCCATGCACAATAACAACATGACACCAACAACAATTTTGTATGTGCCTGGTTTAATCATACGTTTTCTGTATTTAATACTTTCTAGGTTATTAATTAATAATTTAAAATTTCTTTTGTAAATAATATTTTAAATGTTAATTAAATTTTTTTTTAAATTTATTCACATTGTAAATGAAATGAATTATTGTGAAAGATACGAAATAGAATTTCACAGTGAAATACGTAATTAAATTTACTAGTGTAAAATAGGGTAATATTAAATAATATTTCTAAAATAATATTTAATTTGTAATAACTAATTTATATTTGTTAGTGTTAAGAGAAATTATTAATTTATTTATTTATTAATAATATAATATAAATAAATATAATATAATATAATATAATAAATATAATATAATATAATATTAATATAATATAATATAATATAATATAATATAATATAATATAATATAATATAATATAATATAATATAATATAATATAATATAATATAATATAATATACAGTATGAATAAAATTACATAATATAAATTACTTTCAACAACTACATCCCCCCTTCTACGATGTAAACCATTCCATTTACATGTTATTAATTAATTTATCTATTTTCCTCTTAAAATACTCTTGTAAAAAGTTTTCCCGAAAACATCCGACAAAAGCTTGCGCCGCTGATTTATTACGCAATCACTCGGCGCACTCCTCCTTTGCCGCGAAAGAAGGAAACGTCTTAGTGGCACGTGGCAATGTACGATTGCGCGCCCGGAAGATGTATTCCTGCGCCAGAATAAGTCCGCATGCATCTCCAGTGGAATTTGTATTCCAGGCCGATAACCAGGAGGAGAATGGGGTTTTTACACCGGTGTGTGATTTGTGGGCAGATTGGAGTTTCCGATCAGAGAAAAGGGTGGTTTGGGTGGGGCGTGGATTGAGGGTGGAAGGGTGGATGAGGCATGGGTTAAAGGGTGGCTGGGAGGGGCATGGGTTAAAATTGGGTTGGTGTGGTTTGAGGGTGAGTTGTCTTGGTTTTTTTTTCATCAGGTTTTCTTTTAGGTGATTGATTGTGTTTGTATGTGTGAGATTGTATGGGTGAGATTGTTTGTGTGAGATTGTATGTGTGAGATTGTATGTGGGAGATTGTATGTGTGAGATTGTCTGTGTGAGATTGTATGGGTGAGATTGTTTGTGTGAGATTGTATGTGTAAGATTGTATGTGGGAGATTGTATGTGTGAGATTGTCTGTGTGAGATTGTCTGTGTGAGATTGTCTGTGGACGGAATAAATATTCCTGATGATCACAACCCGTCTTTTGTTTGGTTGAGTGTAAATTTCTTTTAAAAAAATAACTGAAATTGGTTTCATTTTGTATGGCTTTCGTGAATGTATTTTAGGAAAAATATTATTGTTTTATTTTTGTAAGAATATTCGTTATAACTTCTTTTGCATGCAAATCAATGAAAATGAAGAAATAATATTTACGAAACACATTTTAAAATTACTAATTGTGCACAAACATTAAATAATAATTACACAATATTAATAATAATTATCCATACCAAATTATGTGTTCTTTTAACTTTCAATAAACACTCATATAATTCAAAATATTACCACAAAAAATAATAACTAAAAAAAAAATATATATTATTATTATTATAAAACAAAATTATTTCAGCACAGCGAAAAACTCAAAGAAAGCATAAAAAACTCCTAAGGACATTATCGCCTACAAAGTATTCTCAATTGCGGTATCTAATCTCCACTGGAAAGAGTCCAGGAATATTAATACAACCTCTTCAAGTAAGCGCATTGTTCATTCTCTTCAAAATCGACCAATCAAGTCTTTCTACCACTTGAGGGCGCTTTGTAATCTCGACTTCCATTCTTCCATTTCCATCGTCAGGTCAAGTGCATCTTTCCCGTGACCTCTGAAGGCAAAAGGTCAAAGGGAAGGTCATCAATCTGGAGAGACCGATGAGACGACGGAAAAAAGTGTTTTATTGGATTATTGGTTTCACGAAGAATCATTCCTCACCTGGTAGGTCTTGGTTTCATAAATTTCCTTGTGGTTTGTTTACATCTTATTTATATTCGTTTATTCAATATCCATCCATCCATCCATCCATTTAAGTATCCGTCCGTCTGTTCATCCATCCATCCATCCGTCCATCCATCCATCCATCCTTCCATCCATCCATCCATCCATCCATCCATCCATCCATCCATCCATCCATCCATCCATCCATCCATCCATCCTTCCATCCACCCATCCATCCAAGCATCCGTCCGTCCATCATCCATCCATCCAATCCATCCATCCATCCATCCATCCATCCATCCATTCATCCATCCATCAATCCATTCACCCATCCATCCATCCATCCATCCATCCATCCATCCATTCACCCATCCATCCATCCATCCATCCTTCCATCCATCCATCCATCCATCCACCCACCCACCTATCCATCCATCCGTCCGGTTCATAGTTCATGCGAACATAGTGAACTTATGACCTCAGCAAAATAACAAACCAGAAAGCAAGACTTGTTAGCAATCCTGTCAACCACGGCTAGTGATTGTTTTACGACTCCCTGTTATTGGTTCCTCCGGGGAGATGGCGCTAAATCAGCAGACGATATCGGGTTCCGCTTTGGAGGCGCGGTTGAATTTATTCGATGCGGAAAGAAAATGGCGCCAAATTGTTCCTAATTTCTCGAATGTCATTGTAATAAGGAGTAGATTTGTTTTTTAAATTTTCGTGAATTACGAGGAATTTAAATGATTTTGTTTCTTTAAAATGATAATAATTCTAAATAATACATAAAATATCATGCGTATCATGTGAACGAATAATACGTAGTTAATAATTAACAATTAATAATTTATTAACAAGTTTTAAATCTTGTAACAGTTTTCGAATGAATCATATTTTATGAGATGAAGTGCTATGATACACAGTAAGCTGTTGTATTAATATTTAAAGTTGAGATCCACATTAATATTTATAAAAATTATTATTATTATTAAGACTTATTGTGTGTTATTCTTATTATCATTATTAATATTATTATTACGATTACACATGCACATTATTATTAATTCATCATCATCATCATCATCATCATCATCATCATCATCATCATCATCATCATCATCATCATCATCATCATCATCATCATCATCATCATCATCATCATCATCATCATCATCACCACCATCATCATCATCATCATCATCATCATCGTCGTCGTCGTCGTCATCATCATCATCATCACCATCATCATCATCACCGAAACATAATTTACAGCCGACGACACCATTACGCTTCGTGTAAATAACTTTCTACGCTCACCAGAATCGAAACATCGCTCATCTCCTACTTTTAGTTCTATGAATGGCGAAACTGTTTCATGTCTTTGGTACGCAGTAAGTAAAATATTTCAATTTCAAATTGCTTATTGTTTACCGAAGCGAAACAGATACCCTCATGAGGTACGAAAATGTGTGTTGGCGTATCTTGTGTCATCGTCATTAGCTGAAATATGGCGTGCTAAGATATTTACGGATGATTATTTTTAGACTACTATTGTTATTGTAATTGTTACTATTATTGTCATTATTGTTATTATTATATTATTATTATTATTATTTATTATTATTATTATTATTATTATTCTTATATTATTATTATTATTATTATTATTATTATTATTATTATTATTATTATTATTATTATTATTATTATTATTATTATTATTATTATTATTATTATTATTATTATTATTATTATTATTATTATCGTCATCATCATCATCACCAATAACGAATAATAAATTAAAAATTCATCACGTGATAATAAAATTCGTAAACGCAAAATTCTTCCGTTTGTTTGAGTCTCAAAATTGACAAAAAACGTCTGCCAAAAATAATAATGGAATGCCGGGATATAAATTCAGTATGATGAGCTGTTGATTATGCAGTTATTTGTAGAATGTTTTCATAGCAGAGGTGGAACATTGTTTAAGTTCAGTTAATCGCTTCTGTCCTCAGACTGCTAACAATATTTTGAAAGGTCAAAGGTTAACAACTGTTGTGATATAATAAGAATTACAATGAAACGGAAAATGAAAACATACAAATTAATTATAAAACAAAATGTATATTTTTATTGAATAAAATTTGGTTCATATATTAGATGTTATTTTTTGGTAAAATTGTTTTATAATTTAAGATTTATAATCACTTCTTAATCTTTCTTTTATTAATACGAGAACAATCATTAATTATCTAATTCAAAAAACGATTTTAAGATATTATATTAAAATAATTTCTAAATGAATTGGTCTCTTAATCGCATATGAAGTCAGCGATATAATGATTCCTTTGAGCGCTCAGGATATAGGCTGATTCCCAACACAAGTTTAAACGGAATTGTTTAGAAGCAACGAAATGCTGCGCTACATAATTTCAACTGCTTAATTATAAAACCATATTTAAAATTGTTCATGTTTAAAATGGCTGAACCCATTGCTGGGTCTCCCAAAGTTTTGAACATTTTTTTAGGCGATATGATTACATTGGTCTGATATTTCTGATAATTTATAAAATATTCATCAATCAAGGTGTAATCAAGACAACAATTATTATTATTATTATTATTATCATCATCATCATCATCATTCCTATTAGGAACGAATGAAAAATGTAGCAGATGTAATTTTGCCAGGCTTATTAAAGTGCTTTTAAAGAGGATAAAAATCATAATTTTTGATGAAACGCGCGAAAATCAATTTTGTCGTTTTACTGATTGAGATTGACATGGAATGACCCGGCTATAAAAAACATCATATGGTGCTAGATAAAAAATTAACTGACCATAATGTAGCAGATTTGATGTTGAACAGTGTTATGATTGTAAGTAGTAATTATGATAGCATGTAGAAATTATAGATGTAGAGATTATGATAGAATGCAGTAATTATGATTGCATGTAGAAATTATAGATGTAGAAATTATGATAGAATGCAGTAATTATGATTGCATGCAGAAATTATGATTATGAATAATAATTAGTTTTTATGAGAATATCAAAAAATTAAGACCAAGATTCCAATCTTCTGATTGATAGCATAACGAATATTTAAATCTATATTGGACTTTCTAAGCGGGTGGATTATAAACTACAAAATTATAAAATAATAAATTATAAAGTGATGACACTTGTAATTTGTAATTTCTTTTATTTCATTTAATTTAAATAATTTGGTTCTAACAAGCATCGATATTATCGTAAAATAACCTGATTACAAACGACAATCGGATTTATTTAAAAATTTCGAAAATTGCATAAAAATTCATTTTGAAATTGCATCCGCCGCCTTGCGATCGCGGCAAAACATTTGGAAGGAATTTTTTTAATAAAATAATTATGATGATAAAATATTTACAATGACATGGTAGAACAATTATGGCATTTCAAATATTATGTCATCTAAAAAAAAGATTCACAATGTGTTGTTAAATAATTTTTACAGTCTTTTTAAATTATCACGAATACTGCTCGACAGATGAAAAGGCAACAAGTTCTTTAATTAAATTTGTATTTTTAAATAAATTTAATATTTCCATTAATTACTGATAGTTTACTGATTAATAATTCTTTAACTAATAATTTATTAAACATTGAACAATATTAAAATTACTTTGCATTTAAAATGTAATTACTGGAATAAATATGGTTATTGATAATTAATTTGTATTGTAACTCAATTATGAGCTGAATAATTGTAATTTTTTATTCAATCGGTTACTCCTCGGAATTGAATATTAAAATTAAGTTTAACTAATAAAATAATTTTAATAATAAAAAACCATTTGATTAATTATTCTTTCCCATTTAATGTGTTTCATATACAATTTTATAAATTACATTATAAGTTATTTTGTATAATTTAATTCCAAAACAAAATCAACGCTTTTTTAAATTGAATAATTATAGATCTAATAATAATTGTAAATAAGATAATAAATTCCTAATTTAATAATAGAATTAAAAATTCATATAATAAATAAAATGTCAGATACTAAATCTTATAATAAAATAAAATTGAATTAACACCAATTAAAATTATTAAAATGTAATGCCAGCGAAATTGTTAATGAATCATTAAATAAATAATAATTAAATAAATATACTTAGTAAATATTTAGTAAATATATATAATAATATAATAATAATAATGATATTACTAAACATTTTAGTTGTAAATAAATCCCAATTAAGCGCTGAATGTTTGTTTAATTAAGATCTAAAAGAATTTATTGCGACTTGTTGTGAGGATGCAAATCTTGATTGAGGACCACACACATCACCGCTTGAATGCAAAATACAATGCATTACCAACTAGAGGTACTTATCTTCATTACGATAGTATAATAATAGTAATAATAATAATGATTATTATTATAACATAATTATAACGAAAATGTTAAATTTTAGAACATAATTATAACGAAAATGTTAAATTTTAGAACATAATTATAACTTAAATATTATTCGTAGTAATAAATAGTTTAATTGCTTGTGAATTATTCAGTAATTTGCTTTATTATTGTTAATATCAGATGTTAGATTACAATTAGGTTATTATATATAATAATATTATTAGTTTTAATATTGGTTTGGTTATTATTGTGATTATGATGATAAATATTTTTATTACAATAAAAAAATTGTATTTATCAGTTAATGTGTGCGCTAATATTAGAATTTCTGTTGTTATTTACCTTTTTATGTTAGCCAGATATTTTTAACAGTAAATATTATAATAATTCTAGAGCACTTAAAAATATACATTTAGTTCTAATATTTACAATAATTAAAGTATTTTAATACAAGCTTTCAAAATTAATTGTTGTTATTTATTGGTTTATATTATATTATTGTAATTATTTTTATATTTTATATTGTTTTTTACAGATTCACCCATGGAACAAGTGAAGCATAAAGTGGGCTTTAAAATTGATTTCGCGGTGGATTGATTTCCATGCATGTCCTTCTAATCACCTGAACTGATTGCAATGTCTTCTCTTTATTCGATAATTTAATTATATTCCCTAATAATTAATAATAATAATAGTAATAATAATAATAATAATAATAATAGTAGTAATAATAATAATGTGTAAATTATTTTAGTTAATAATAATACTTTTGTAAATAAAGTGCTGTAAAATGTGGACAAATATGCAAATTACATCTAAATAAGCTTGTAGCTTCACAATACTTTAAATACAGTTACTACTATAATTACCGTTTATATTATTACATTTTTCTATGCATGGGTGCATAAATATAAATTTTTATAATATAATAATATTATATTATCTGTTTCTCTTGGGTCATCTTAATATTTACCTTGCCATCATTAAATTTTGTGCAAACAGTTTGCAAAGTTATCTATGTTTTGTAATAGGCAAATGTTTGCTTAATTTCAGCCATTCATAAATTAATGTCATGCAAATACAAAATATTCATAATAACACATAATGTCTACATTGTATAAATTATATTTTTCAGCAATTATATGTTTAATTTATTCATATTCATGAAATTAAATATTCCTCTGCACAAATTTGCATAACTAATTGTCATTTAGCAAAATATCGCATAACTGCATAAATATTTAATTCGATGAACAGCTTTAAGCTATTGCATAATGTAAATATACATAATAATATAACATTAATATTTAAACATATTGTAATAATTTCATATTTAAATAGTTAGAAATATTATTTACCAAGTCCTAAGTATGTAAATTAAAGTTTTTAAATTTTTAACAATAATAATTGTATTGCAGGTTTAGTTGTAAAATGGCTTTGATTAATTAATCATTAAATAACATTCAAATAGCTTAATTTTGGTTGTTAAAACTTAAAACAATGTTATTAATTATAATTACAAAATTACATTAATTATAATTTATTGAAAAAGTCATACAATGATAAATAAATAAATAAATGTTAATTACGTAAAAATGTATTAAATTCAACACACCTGCATTAAAAAATGATAAAAATGCTGCGCCGTATGTAATAACACGAATGCCATAAACTGCAGTTTAGATTTTTAAATCTAAAATAATTTTATTGCGTAAAAAAAAACTTTAAATTTAAAATTATGAAAGTGAATAATAGTTTATAAATTTAAATTTAAATTTGAATTTTATAAAAAAAAAAAAATCTCCTGCCATTTCATCCGTCTCCATCGAAATAATTCAATCCCATTCCATCCGACACTTCATCGCACACGTTGCAGTACTGTTCAGCGTAAGGTACACAAGTACTTCAGTATTCAAGTACTTGTACGATTTACGACCTTCTCCTATCTCCACGGCAATGGCCCGTAAGTCAATCTTTATTTTTCTGTCTTTTTCTGTTTGAATTCGTTTTTATATATTTTTTTTTTATTCCGTTAAAATGAATATAATGGGGTAGATTGGAATCTAAAAATTTTGTACTATTTTGTCATGTATTGGTTTGTACTGGTTAGTAGTGTGTCTTTTGTGTTCTGAATAGTACAGGTTGCTCTGGAATCTTTTCGTAGGCCTTTCGTTGCGCTGAATATTACGTAATTATTATTACGTGATTACGTAAGAATACCTCAGCGTAGGTGACACAAATTCTTAGAAGTTTGTAAATTGCGCAACAACGCGTTCGCTGTTTGAGAACGCTACATGATTTTTTAAATATTTTAAACTCCTTAATTACATTTGTCTTTATCATTCTTAATATTCCAGGCTAAAAATTCACAATTCACGCCATTAATAATGCACTCTGCAATGCATCACGTCTCAACAATGCATCCCGCATGCATAAATCAAGCACGTCACAATTCACAGTCACTCTGTACTCAATTCGTGAACTCTTTGTACACTTAACTGTGCCGTTGATAAGACCACTCGTCTGTATCAACTCCAGGGATGATTTTTTATCAAATCAGTAGCCGCAGGCTTACTAAACGAGATGCCATTCTCTGATCACTTTGAATGGTTGAATTGGTGGATGAATGAATGAATGAATGAATGAATGAATGAAATGATGGACAAACTAATGGATGGATGAATGAATGAATGAATTGATGGACAAACTAATGGCTGGCTGGCTGGCTGGCTGGCTGGCTGGATGGATGGATGGATGGATGGATGGATGGATGGATGGATGGATGGATGGATGGATGGATGGATGGATGGATGGATGGATGGATGGATGGATGGTGGATGGATGGATGGATGGATGGATGGATGGATGGATGGATGGATGGATGGATGGATGGATGGATGGATGGATGGATGGATGGATGGATGGATGGATGGATGGATGGATGGATGGATGGATGGATGGATGGATGGATGGATGGATGGATGGATGGATGGATGGATGGATGGATGGATGGATGGATGGACGGACGGACGGACGGACGGACGGATGGACGGATGGATGGATGGATGGATGGATGGATGGATGGATGGATGGACGGACGGACGGACGGATGGATATACGGTTACATCTGGAGGTTACGAAGTAGCTGATAAGTGGAAATGATGAATTGATCAATAATTATGCATTAAGGAGGATAAAAGACTTATTTAGCTTTCAGCTACGTTACAATGCTACACTGCTGTAATGCCTTTCCTTGTTGTAATGTCATAAAGGTTATGAAGTTATAATGTTATTGCGATGCACAAATGATGTTATAATAACACTAATAATATTAACATTAAAGACTATTATTATATAAAATGATAATTAATTACATATGAAAGTATAAATTCATAATTAGTGTAATAATTAATAATATTAATGTTAGTAATAACCATGTTTATCATCCGTGTTTGTCTAATTGACCACATTGTTTCAAGAAACGTTATCCAAAAAGTAATTTCAACCAGAAAATGGAAACCTCGCAAGCGCATGTTCGGTTAAATCGAGTTTATTGGGAAATTGATACACGAAGGTGTTTTTGATATAATTAATTAATAAATAATAAAATAATAAATAATAATAATATATAATAATAATAATAACAATAATAATATTAATAATATTATTATAATTATAATATAATCAAAAATAATAATAATTATTATTAATTATAATCAAAAATAATTGTTAAAATAATAATTATAATATTATTAAAATAATATATAATATATAATATAAATTATTATTATAATTATTATTATAATAATTATTATAATACTGTAATTATTATTATAATTATATTATTATTATTATTATTAGTATTATTATTATTATTATTATTATTATTATTATTATTATTATTATTATTATTATTTATTATTATTATTATATTATTATTATAATTATTATTATTATTATTATTATTGTTATTATTATTATTATTATTATTATTATATTATTATTATTATTATTATTATTATTATTATTATTATTATTATTCTTATTATTATTATTATTATTATTATTATTATTATTATTATTATTATTATTATTATTATTATTATTATTATTATTCTTATTATTATTATTATTATTATTATTATTATTATTATTATTATTATTATAATTATAAAACAATAAATACAATCATGGACATAGCGTTTAAAGGGGTTGTCTCAAAATATTGATCTCTCCGCATGCTCTGAAATATGCAGTAGTTGTATTTTTAGCTGCAATAATATCCAACAACAATATTATATTTTGAATTTCAAATTAAATTAATTCATTGCATGAGATTATAAAATGTAAGTTTAATTGATTAAATAAAAATTAATCATGCCAGTTAAACTGCTTTTAATATTAAATAATATTAAATATTTTATATAATATAAAAAAATAATTATTTTAATATTAAATAATATTTAATATTATTAAAATAATTAATTGATATAATTATCATTATCATATTAATTTAAAATAATTAAATAATATTTAATATTATTACAAGTTTAACGATATCTTTTCATTTTGTTATTGACTTAATAATTTTATAATTAAATGAAATTTAGAATTATTGAATTAAAATATTTTTATAACAATTTTGTTTATTTAATGTCAAAAACAACGAAAATATAATGCAACTGATGTGGTTATAGATTAAATATGTTAAACCAACAAATTTAAAAGTTAAATTTCCATTAAATGTCAGATTTATTATATCAATGTGTTGAAAACGAATTTAAAGCCTTTTATTTGTTAAATTATTTAATTATTACAATTATGCATGCAAAATCATTGACTCTACTAAAATCAACCAATATTGTAAATGTTCACAAACCCGTGATAAAATTATTTATTAATTAAATGCTGTCAATTTTAAAATAATTGTTCCAACAAAATATTGAATGTAATTACTGTAACACCTTGAATATATAAATAAAACGTAATAATAATAATATTAAGAGCAGAATAAACAACAACAACAATAACAGTAACAATAAAAGTCATATCTTACAAAATAATCGAGTGGTTAAGTAATAATTCATCAAGTAATCATGACTTTGTGAGTTAAGTATTCACCATGACGACACAATTATTATTATCTGTATTGAAATAAAAATAATATTTTAAATTTTAATTTTTATTAAAATAAAAATAAATTTGTGTTTTTTTAATTTTTTATTAAGGCATTAAGATAATAGTTTTTTTATTAATAAACACAATAATTATAAAAGTTTTAATTTACTTCAGTCGATTGTTGAATAACGAAACTTTATAAATAAACTTGTCGAATATTTTTTTATTCATTATATTTATTATTTTATGAAAATTTTAATATGGAAATAAGTTTTTATAAGTATTAACAAATTGTAATTTATTTAACTACATAATATTTGATTTAACCATATAATATTTGAAGTCAATTTATGTTATTAATCCCAATTTGTTTCACAAATATTTTTATTACATTATTATTATATTTTTTTGTAATATTGATCAATATATATTTAATAGCTCTAAACTAATTGAAATAAATAAAATTATAAATTTTGTTATATCGAAAATGCAAATGTAATGCATTATAGAATACAATCTACTTAAGTAATGATAAATCAATTTTTCGAGAAAGTCGTATAATAACGTTTTGTTCAGTAATCACAATAGTTTTTAAAATATTATTTCGTGTAAAAGAAAAAAAACAAATTTTCTTTAATAACAATAATATTAATATTTAAATTAATTTAAGAATTTTTATTACTATTGTTGCATTTCTTATTCCAATTATATTTTAATTTATGTTTTATTACCTATAATCATTCAGGTAGTAATGTTAATGTGCATAGCAAATGTGAATATGTCAGTAATTATGCACGACAAGATGTTAATTTTATGATATTATTATTTGTTATTTATTATAGTTAATCTTATTATATTACCTTAATATATTAATATCTCATTTTAGCTTTTTAATGTAATTACTATAAATATTATTGTTATCATTTTATATATCTATCACAATTATAAAGGGATTCATTAACTATGTAATTATTTTAAATTAGTTAACTCTAAATTTAATTTAAATATGAAATATTTCAGTTTTAATTTGTTTTTATTGCTCTTTTTCTGAATATTGTCCATTGGAAGTAAAAAACGATAAATATATTAATAATTATTTTAATATGAAATAATCACAAGGATGATTTTAAGAATTATTTATAAAAATAGAAAAATTAATTATTAAATTTAGTTAATGATCCGTATATGATTAGGTTTTCATTTTATATTGTTATAAATAATTTATTATTAAATTAATGTTAAGATGTTAATTATCAACCGGCAGTGCACATGCTTTAATAAGAAGCTTCAATATTTTGCTAATAATTTATTTCTTAGCTTTTGGTTATAATTTATTTCTTAAATTCAAAATATTTTTTCAAGGTTTTGGTTATAATTTATTTCTTAAATTCAAAATATATTTTCAAGATTCTTAAATAACGAAAGTGTTTCATTTTTTTGAAAAAATATCTGAAAAAAACAGTTTAAACAAATATCGATCATTGGTTGGTATTTATAGCTCAGTCTATATTTAGGATTTATTTTTATTTTTTGTGAGTCATCCAACTTTCAGACAGTCTGTAGACATTCAAATAGAAATTACTCGCTTTAATTCATATTATTGGTAATATTACATTTTTATTGTTAGTTATTAATATTATTATTATTATTACTAATGTTATTGTTAATAGTGTAATAGTTAATAAAAAAAACTTTAAAAAATTCAATAACGGGTGGAACACAGTTAAACTTTCGCTGCAATGCATCTGCCGTTGACATTGTATTACAGATATTTCGAAAAATAAGACGATGTTACGACAAATTAGCTGTTATTATTGTGAGGTCATGAGTTTTTTAAATAATGTCTTATAATAATGTCTTATAATAATGATTTATAAATAATAAAGAAGGTAACATTGTTTTATTTGTTAGGGATTCAAATTTCTAAATTCGTTTTCCAAAAATTGTTTAGGTATTCTAATCATGGCTCAACAATTCGATGAAGTTAAGATGATTTAGATATTGAAATGCTTTTTTCAAATCAGAAGTGGAACATAACTAACATTAATTTCAAAATAAAAAGAGAAAAACAAATACCTTTTTATTGGAATGCTTGTGGTTAATCTAATAAAGTTACCCTGGGGAAGAGGTCATTAAAGGTAGGATGGGGGTAGGGTAGGGTGAGGTACTGGTTGCGTCCAGAACCCCCCCCCCCCCCCAAATGTTTTGTTTTGCCCGAAAATGTCAAAATGTCATTTCAGAAAACGGTTAAAAACATAGAATGGTTTTAAAATGAATTGGTCTGTCTCCTATATTAGTTTTAAAATGATCCCATATCGACTTTATATAAGCATATAAGGATATCTATTTTAAGCCAACCTAATAATTGCAGCGGTTATTATTATTAACATTATTATTATTATTGTTGTTGTTATTATTATTATCAATACTGCGATTAATAATAATGAATAATATTATTCCTTCGATAATAAAAATACTATTATTGTTAATTTTTTTATTATATTGTTATTAATATTTTTATTATTGTTACCATCACCAGAAACAATAATGACAAAACATTTTTCATAACATAATAAAACTTCGCGTCTTTTAAAATTCTTTTATTCATTCGACACGCTAAATTCCAAAAAGTGATTCAATATAAGTAACTCAGCTCACGGAGTTGTGTGGCAATGTAGATTGTTCATGTAGATTTGCGAGCGTTCAAATCAAAGGTGGAATATGGTTTAAGTTCAGTTATTTGAACTCTTGGAAGGTCAAACCTAAGCGATTGTTCTGACGTAATATGATTTACAAATAATGGAAAATGAAATATAATAATCAATATTTTTGTTTTTGTGTGTCAATAAATGAAATAACTTTAAAATAAATTGGTCTATAATGTATTGATTTATGCTATAAGGTAATATAATAATCAATACATTTTTTTACATGTCAATAAATTAAATAACTTTAAAATGAATTGGTCTAAATGTATTTATTTATGCTATAAGGACACCTTTAGGCTCTCAAGAGATAGGTTAATACAGTCCGAGTTAAATCGATTTGCTTTGAAGATGCGAAATGCTACGCCGCATAAATTTATCAAAGAATTACCGCTACTAACTTAATTGCTTGTTAAAAAATGTTCAAAATGACTAATTAATGTTTTACAAAAATTATTTCATGATTTTAAAGCCATTACACTTTGGTTAAACGTTGGTTTATGTCGATGTGAAAGCTTTCAAAACAGAGGTGGAACATAGTTTAAGTTCAGTCACTTCTTTCTTCCCTCAAGTTGTAAGCGATACTTGTAAAGGTCAGGCATGAGCAGTAGTTGGTGATGCATTAAGATTTATAAAAATTGAAAATTAAAATTATAAAATTTATTTGTTTATTTATAGAAATTATTATTTACCTATGTTATAAAAACCATTAAAAACAGCAATTAATTTTAAAATGCATTAATCTTTTTCACATTGATTTCAAATAAGATACTAGGATATCTTTTGAGGAAATAATATATGATGTAATTAATTTTTATGTATAATTCTTTAACAATAATATGATTGAAGGTCTCAAAATGTTATTTGAGGAAGAAATTATCTAATTATTCTAATGGTAGGTAATACTATATATTAATACTATTTTATTTTTATCAACAATATCATCATCATTTTCA
Organism: Whitmania pigra; assembly: GCA_021613335.1. Lineage (NCBI taxonomy): Eukaryota > Metazoa > Annelida > Clitellata > Hirudinida > Haemopidae > Whitmania > Whitmania pigra. Next base: position 217,663 of record JAJTWR010000440.1, on the reverse strand, counting down.
TCATCATCATCATCATCATCATCGTCATCGTCGTCATCATCATCATCATCATCATCATCATCATCATCATCATCATCATCATCATCATCATCAATCATCATCATCATCATCATCATCATCAATCATCATCATCATCATCATCATCATCATCATCATCATCATCATCATCATCATCATCATCATCATCATCATCATCATCATCATCATCATCATCATCATCATCATCATCATCATCATCATCATCATCATCATCATCATCATCATCATCATCATCATCATCATCATCATCATCATCATCATCATCATCATCATCATCATCATCATCATCATCATCATCATCATCATCAATCATCATCATCATCATCATCATCATCATCATCATCATCATCATCATCATCATCATCATCATCATCATCATCATCATCATCATCATCGTCATCGTCATCATCGTCGTCATCATCATCATCATCATCATCATCATCATCATCATCATCATCATCAATAATTTGAAAAATTCATCACGTGATAAACCCTCAATTCGTCCTGATATTCTTTTTTTAGATATTCAAAATGTTGTAATCGTTTTCTAAAAATTAATCTCATACTAAAATTAAAATGCATTGAAAATTAAACAAACTTTATTATGTAGACACGATGGCGTTCAAAATAAAGGTGGAACAGTTTAAGTTCAGTCATCCGTATCTGTCCTCATGTTGTTGACTTTATTTTTGAAAGGCCAGACATAAAATGATTTATAAGTCATGGAAAATTAAATATAAAAATATATTTTAAAAAATTGCTAATAATATAAAATAAATTTTAATTGAACTTGTCGATTACAAACCTACTTCAGATACAATGTACGGTCTAAAGCCTTTGGATATTCAAAAGATAGGTTAACTTCTAATACGAAGTTAAATCGAGGCAACGAAAATTGCGCCTCATAAATTAATTAATTAATTAATTAATTTTAATTGTCTAATAAAAAGACCATATTCAAAATCGCTCACGTTTGAAATGGATGACCCCATTGCTGGGTCCCCAAAAGCTTTAATTTTTTATATGCTGCCTTTGACAGGTGTTCCGATATTTTATACTCTATTCACTCGCCACTAATAAAGGTGTTGCCAAGGTAACGAGAGGTAGAAATAAACTCATGCTTTTAATTAAATATTAAGTCACCATCTAATGTGCTAATGACGTTAACTAATGATCATCATCATCGTCGTCGTCGTCATTATTATCAGTTTTCCAAAAATCATTTAAGAAGAGTGCTCTGTGAAATTACCCTGATGAAATTGCAATGATATTACGTAGATTTGATTGCATCCGCGATGAGATCTTTGAAATTTCTTTCTTAACAGTTTTTTATGACCATAAAATTGCAATTTCTAGTTAAGTAAATGCACGGGGTTCGATAATTGTTCTTATTAATAAATAAAGAGCATTTCAATAGATCAAATTAACATAACACATCAAATTAGCATAACATACCAAATTAACATAACATGCCTAATTAACATAACACATCAAATTAATATAATAATAATAATAATTATTATTAACATAACACATCAAATTAATATAACAAATAACATATCAAATTAACATAACATGCTAAATTAACATAACACATCAAATTAACATAACATGCCAAATTATCATAAAGGGGTCATGACTGTACCCAGTAGGAGCTCAAAACTCTTAAGGGAACTTTGTTGGTGATGTCAATGATGCATTTGCAGAACTCATAAAGGAAAATATCGTGTCGACAGTCTTAATGATCAACCTTAACAGAATTAATAATATAATAAGATAATATAATAATATAAATGACAAGACCATTCCCATTCAGTGTGACGTGAACATGTTTTGTCGTTAGATTAACAAAAATAATTAATCTATTAATTAATTAATAATATTTAATACATGTTAATAACAATTAAGCGCAAAAAAAAACAAATGAAAAAAAAACAAATGAATTCAATAAATTTTTAAAAACACCACAATAAGGAGAAAGTTGAAGATATACCTTCACCACCTTCCTTAGAAGGTTTTACTCTTTATCCAAGTTCTTCAATTTTTGGGATCCTTATTGCTAATTGGATTACCCTGAAACTTACTTAATTGTTTATTTATGTTAATTAATATATATATATATATATATATATATATATAGGTATGTGGTATAATATCATTTTATTATTATAAGGCGTATATAGTCCTTTGCATAACAGAGATGATTCGGACTGCTGCATCAATTCGATGAACTTACGATATTGATTCAAACACTTTTTCAAATCAGAGGTGGAACATAACTAACATTTATTTCACAATAAAAAGAGAAAAACAAATACTTTTTTATTGGAATGTTTGTAGTTATTTTAATAAAGTTACTCTGGGGAAGAGGTCATTAAGGGTAGGATGGGGGTAGGATAAGGGTGAGGTACTGGCTACGTCCAGAGCCCCCCAAAATGTTTTGTTTTGCCCCAAAAATGTCAAAGAGGGTTAGATAAGGGATTGTGTCCATACCCCCCAATTGTCTCTTAAGCGGTCTAGGGCCATTCCTATAGGTCACAGAAATGAGACATTTGACGAAAGATCAGTATTAAAAGGAAGCGCTAAAGAATAAAAAAAATAATTATCCTTATTATTATTATTATTATCATCATTATTACCATCATTACTATTATTATCACCATTATTATTAGAATGAGGATACATCCTTTCAAAAACACCACCAACAAGTGAAGACAATATTACTTTTATCACTGAAACGTTCAAGAAAGGTTTTATATCCTGTTTTGCCCAATTTTTTGATCCCGTTTTGACTAGTATTGTTGTCCGAAAAATTATTTGTTAATATCGGGATTTGTTAAGAAATTAATTACACAGGTCGATAAATGAACAGGAATAAAAATTATTATTATTTAATTTTATTTAAATACTTAATTTTTATTTGTATTGATGGTTTTTAATAATAATAATAATAAAAACAATAACAATAATAATACGAATTTTTATATAATAAATATATTATATATTATCATTATATTAGAATTAATAAATAACTATATTAGTTGTATTAGCTTAATATTTAATTATTTTTAATTCGATTATTTTTAAATATTAAATATTTGTTTAAGACATTGCATTTAATACTATAACTATCAGTATCTATTATTTTAAAGTAGACAAATAAGGTAATAAAATAATTAAATTATGTTGTAGTATTTATTTTATCTGTCTTGAATAAATAATTTTTAATATACTTTCATATTTCATATGTTATTATAATAAATATTTTCTACTTCAAATTATATTGTAATGCATATTATAATTTAATGAATATCTAAATAATTTAGAAAAGCATTTCAATTTGAATTTGAAAATTATCGCCTCCTCAGCATAAATTGTAATATTTTATTTTAACTAATTAAAAACTAATCATTTTTATTAAAATGTATAAACTTAGATATTATTAAAAATAAAATTAAACATTGTTTTTTTTTTTAAATTACAAACAATAAATTTATTTTTATAAATAATAATAATATTAATAATTACTGTAGGAATAATAATAATAATAATAATAATAATAATAATTTAAAGACACAATTATAAACATCGTAATTTAGATGATCCGAAAATGAATTTGAAATAACTCAGGCTATTTATTTTTAGTTGAAATTTATTTCACCATAAAATCGCTTAAGATTGAATTAACATTTATTTATTTATTTATTAGCATTTTATTTATTTTATTAATATCTATTTTTTAATAAATTTAATAATTATAAATACTTACATTTATTCTAAAATTTAGAAAATCAAAATAATTATCATTGAAATATTTGGAAGAAAATACTTTTAAAATTTATAATATATTGCAACGAAATTTTAAATTATTTAGTGTTAAATGATCGATTTAACCAAAGACGTAAATTCTTTATAATAAATCTATTTTTAGTCTAATTTATTTTTAAATTTAAAATTACTAATTATACTTAAATCTCTTTGAAAAAATACATTATAATAACAAAGTGACAAAATAAATCCTTTCCTGAACAATAATTGTTTTCAAAACTTGCAAAAATTATGCACTGAAGGACGCTTAAAGATAATTTGGAAGTCATAAAATATGCATAATATTATGATTCATGGTCAGACTTGTTAACATGAAATGTGTCTCCAAGGAGATAATATATTTTGCAATGTATATTTGTCTTCAATTTAAGAACTAATTTACGACAATATATGTATTTTGGCGAATATAATTAATATTATTTTAAAATAAATTTAAAATTGATTTTTAGAATATTCAATAAAAAAGGACACATCGAAATTTAAATTTGATTGAAATATTTATGAACGGTAAAATATTTGAGATTTATTCAATTAAATATTGATTAATTTTACTGTAAACATATCAGATAATATTGAATGTATGCATTAGTCAAAAATTGCTGAAGCCCATGATAAAATTCACAACGCTCATTAAGTGAAATTCACAATGCACATTAATTAAAAATTCACATTCGATAATGAACATTAGCAATCAATTCACAATTCACAATGCACATTAGGAAACAATTCCTAATGCACGACGGTCAACAATTCATAACGAACATCAGATAACAATTCATAATGCACATTAAGAATAATTCATAATGCACATTAAGAATAATTCATAATGCACATTAAGAATAATTCATAATGCACATTAAAAACAATTCACAATTCACAATGCACAATGATATTAAGCGATGAAATTCAATGTTGAATCTCTAACACGGCCCTACAAAATGGCGAACCGAATACACGAGAATCTGAGTAAAGTTTACGATTCTCAAGGGCATCGTACATTTATCGCTACTCCTGTTCGCCAATACGTTTCTACGCCGACCACAATTCATCTGTGAATTGTGCATTCAGTGTGTCATCTCTTCATTCATGCCTGAGACATGCCTTGCGTGAAGTGCATGGAATGCATGCATGCATGCATGTATTCGTTGATCAGTGGCCTGTCAAACATCATAGATAACGCTTGTCGAAGAGCAATGCACAATGCATTTGTTTTGATGAATTATTGTGCATGGATGAATGAGTGAGGATCTTATATTTTCGTTGAAGCAAATGCGGCAATAATTTTTTGTAAATTGT
>JAJTWR010000440.1:200000-207500 GCA_021613335.1 Whitmania pigra | reverse complement strand
TACATACATACATACATACATACATACATACATACATACATACATACATACATACATACATACATACTACATACATACATACATACATACATACATACATACATACATACATACATACATACATACATACATACATACATACATACATACATACATACATACATACATACATACATACATACATACATACATACATACATACATACATACATACATACATACATACATACATACATACATACATACATACATACATACAACGCCTAGAAAGACATGCAAGCATACAACGTAAGCAGCATAGAAACATTTGTATGTATACATACAAAGATGTAAAAAGAGATGTACAAGCGTTACTTTAATCATGCACCATATTTGTTTACAAACAATGAAACGCGATCTAGATAGTCAGGCAAATTTAAATCGTTGTTAGTATGATGTATATACAAAATATTATTCGTATTAAATTAATAATTAATAATAATATCATAATAAAATTTTTAATCTGTTTGTTTAAGCGATACAATTATGATCCATCAGATTGTATAATTATAAATTTTAAAATCTCCTAAATATAACAATATATATTATGAACAAATATTATTTCATCATGCAATTATTTCAGTTGTATAATAACACAACATACAACTTAAACATGCACACAAACATTAGTATACAAAACAGCATACAAACGATAATATACAAAACAGCATACAAACATCAATATACAAAACAGCATACAAACATTAGTATACAAAACAGCATACAAACATTAATATACAAAACAGCACACGTGCATGCAAACACACGTACGCGAAACATCATTTCAGATTTGCATGGATACAAGGCGCATACAACTCTGACATGTTTATGGCCTTTGCACAAATGATCCCCTTTTAAAGCTTGCTTTTTGAAGCCAGTTTTTGAAATATTTGTTTATTCTGACATTATTAAAAAAAAAGGAGTGAATTATTAAGTGGACCATAAACATAATTTGTAAGTAAAAATAAAAATTTCAAATAATTAAATATGATTTTATTAGTTATAGATTAAAATTAATATTAGTTTAAATAATGAAATTAATATCGATCATTTTAGTTACGTAATACGAGAAATAAGGACAAATATAAAAAAAATCAAATTTTTTAAAACCCATTTTTAAATTCCACATTTAATTTTTTAAAAATAATTCAATCAATAACATTAAATAGTAAGTAAATGCAATGATCTAATAAATAAAATCTTAGAATTTTAAATAAATAATAATAAATGCTAAATATGTTGGGAATAAATTTCAAATGACAAATGTTAACATTAAGAAGTTGTTTACAGTTCATAAAGTGTGTTTACATGATGGAATTTGTACTTGTTAAGCGAACATTAATTGTACTATCACTTGAATACTTGAGTACAATGTTTAATGTCCCTTATAAGATCAGCATAATAATAATAATAATAATAATAATAATAATAATAATAATAATAATAATAATAATAATATAATAATAATAATATAATAATAATAATAATAATAATAATATAATAATAATAATAATAATAATAATAATAATAATAATAATAATAATAATAATAATAATAATAATAATAATAATAATAATAATAATAATAATAATAATATAATAATAATAATAATAATATAATAATAATAATAATAATAATAATAATAATAATAATAATAATAATAATAATAATAATAATAATAATAATAATAATAATAATAATAAGATAATAATAATAATAATAATAATAATAATAATAATAATAATAATAATAATAATAATAATAATAATAATAATAATAATAATAATAATAATAATAATAATAATACTAATAATAATAATAATAATAATCATAATAATAATAATAATAATAATAATAATAATAATAATAATACTAATAATAATAATAATAATGGTGACAATAATATAATTTAAATAACATGTAATTATTAAATTTATTATAATTGTTTTTATTTAATAATTATTTTATTTAATATTTGTTTTTGTTTACAAAATATTTTCATTGTACAGTAAACATTATATAATTATAACTCTCTTTATTGCTAACATAAAACATAAACAAATAATTATTGAGTATTATTTATTTAGAATTAATTCATAAATTATTATAATTTTTGCAGTACAACGGCAGCGTTTTAAAAAATGAAATAGTTTTTAATTATGCAACAACATTAAAATATCACTAAAATAGTAATAACTTATGCACGCTATAAATAATATTAACATTTTATGGCTGACTAACTAAGACACAATAAAAATATTACATATTAATTAATTATTAATTATATTATTAATTTTTTGTTAATTATAATTAATTCAACTAACCGTTACCAATCTATTCTTCAATATTATTTTCTTAAAATATATTGCAATCATTTCTTAATCAAAAGTTAATAATTGGTTAAAGATTAATAATAAAAATAATTATAATTATTATACAATGAAATTATATTGTTGTTATAATCAAGTATGCACAGTTAATAAGCTATTTTTACAATAAACATTAATTTGAATAAAATTAAATTGTAATCTTACGAAATTTAAAATTCCTAATTATAATCATCCTTTAAAATTCATAATTAATCAGGCATATTCGAGATAAACATTAAGCACAGTAAACATTTGAGTGAAATTTAATTAAAATCCTATTTAATTTAATATTACTAATTATAATCATCCATTTAAAATTCATAATTAATCACGCATATTCACAATAAACATTAAACACAATAAACATTTAAGTGAAATTTAGTGATAATCTTATATAAATTATTGTAAATCCATCTTCATGAAATTTCCTTTCAGCATTCATTGGTTGCCAACTTCAATAAATTTGCAGGTGAACGTGTATCACCTGTCGCTTCTTTTGTTACGAGGATTTTGTCATAATTATAATAATATAATTATAATAAGAATTATGCACATGATATTATAAATATGATAGTTATTATGCACATAATATTGTAATTCTAATCAATATAATTAAAAATTAATTGAAAACAATTCTAATCAATATAATTATAAATTATTGTGCACAAAACATCATAGTTTATAAGTATTATTAATTTTTAATTAAAATATTACAATTAATTTTTGTTCTCTGTATGTTATCTGATTTAGATTACTATTAATTAGTATATTATTTAATATTTATATTATCTTTATGACATTGTCAGTTTATTAGAACATCATAGATTCATCAATTACGAGATTGCAATTAATATTCATAATAAACCATTATTCTCATTAGTAAAAAGAATTGAGTTTTAATAATAAATTTATCATATAAATTAAATATTTATTAATAAAATCGTTAACAAAATGATATTTATTTATGTTATTAATCATTTGTATATTATTTTCTTTTTCTTAAAGCGAAATTATATTTTCCCAGAAATGTTGAATTTCCCGATTTTTCACTTAAATTGTTTAAATTTCATTAATTGTTTTAATAATTATTAAGAATCCAAATAAAATTTCAATGTCATTTTTATATTCTGACTGCTTGTCAAATGAAATATGTTTACAATGTTAATATTGTATAGGGTCATTTTAATTATCAAATATGAAATTCATAATTACGGATGAAATATTGTAAAGGGATATCTGTAATTATCAAATATGGAATTCATAATTACGGCTGAAATTAAATACCAAGGACGTTTAATGATGGCGATGATGATGATGATGATGATGATGATGACGTTGATGGAGTCAATGATGATAGTGATTCTCAATTTCTCAGTTTCACATCTCATCTCTGTGATTACTCTTCTAAGCTTTTTTAATTAATTAAATATAGTGGCTGAATAGTTGGATGGATATATGAATTGATGGATGGATGAATGGAGGGTTGGATGGATGGATGGATGGATGGATGGATGGATGGATGGATGGATGATGGATGGATGGATGGATGGATGGATGGATGGATGGATGATGGATGGATGATGGATGGATGGATGGATGGATGGATGGATGGATGAATGGGTAGGTGGATGGATGGATGGATGGATGGATGGATGGATGGATGGATGGATGAATGGGTAGGTGGATGGATGGATGGATGGATGGATGGATGGATGAAGGATGGATGGATGGATAGATAGATGTATGGGTAGAGGATAGAAATATTGATGAAGAAATGAAAGGATGAAGCGCTAGATAAATCCAATCAAAAAATGTTTTTAAAAAGTTCCAGGCGCTACTAATCGGATCCTGCAATGATGAAGGTGCATCATCATCATCACCATCATCATCACCACCACCATCATCATCATCACCATCATCATCATCATCATCATATTACAATAATTTGATTATTAATTTAAATTAACATCCGATATTCATTGTTCAAACGTCCAGTATCAGCACAGTTCGACTTGAAAATCATCCAAGATGCAATAAAATTAGCGAGTAGTTATTCTTACTTATTATATAAAAAAACTGTTGTTATTAGATATTAAACTTATTAGATTTTTACGTCATGTTTGTTTTTCAAAATTCCAAAACTTCAGCCCAGACACACACACACACAGTTCAAAAGAGACACGCGCACAATCTCAACAATCACAGAGGCGAACTGAAAGTCTTCAAACCGAAACACCAACAACATGTTCATACAGATGATAAACTTCCCATGGGTGGCTTAATCACGAACGGATGGATGGATGGGTGGATGGGTGAATGGATGGACGGATGGATGGATGGATGGATGGAAATATGGAATGATGGATGAATGAATGAATAAATGAATGAATGGATGGATGGATGGATGGATGGATGAAAGAAAGAGAAAATGTTGTTTTTCCGAGCGAAAAACTCGAAACGTGATGAACGCCTCGTAGGGTCGTAAATCAGTTCGAAACATGTGAAGAATTTATGGCAGACAAGAAGCATTCACGTATCGCGCTCATAGACTCCCCAAAGCTTTCTACTTCGGACGTTTGAGAGCCTCAAGTTGTATTTTAGATTTTATTTTGGATAGTATGGTATCGTTTCAGAGTTGTCTGGTATGAGATTGTATTGTATTGTATTGCATTGCATTGTGTTGTGTTGTATTGTATTGCATTGCATTGTGTTGTGTTGTATTGTATTGTATTGCATTGCATTGTATTGTATTGCATTGCATTGCATTGTATTGTATTGCTTGGCATTGTATTGTTTCTGGTCTCTGTTATGGCACGAGATTAAAGTAATGTTTGTATCGATATTGCATCAAGTCGTTTTTTATTGTAAGGTCGATGACATCGTTTCATTTTCTAGACTCGAGTCTGTAGCATTGCATCATCTGAATCATATTTTCCTGTGTTGATTTGCTTAAAACATTTATAGGATATTTTTATTAACACATGTCAATTCATTTTAAACTACAGTACATAACCTGTTAGCAGTATTTCAGTATTTTTACATTTGTATTTGTAGCAAGCATCATGTGTCGAGAACAACATTTGTGGAGTACAATTACCACTGCTGATTATCTACACAGTACAATTATCAGTACATTTGAGGAGTACAATTACCACTGCACAGTACAATTATCAGTACATTCGTGGAGTATAATTTTCCAAAACGTTCTGTCACTCTGAGGTATGATAAGGTCGACATTGATTGGAAACATGTTTACATTTCACATCACGTGTTCTCGTGTTTGTGTGTTTATGCTTATGTGTGTGTGTGTGTGTGTGTGTGTGTGTTGTGTGTGTGTGTGTGTGTGGTGTGTGTGTGTGTGTGTGGTGTGTGTGTGGTGTGTGTGTGTGTGTGTGTGTGTGTGTGTGTGTGTGTGTGTGTGTGTGTGTGTGTGATGAAGAAAAATAAATTTTAAAGATGTAAATAAATATTTTTTGCAATTAACGTAACATAAATAATTTTAAATATATATTTAAATTGTAATTAGTATTTATAATTCAATAGTTTTGTTCTTATGAATATTAAAATTATAGCACCAGTCTCATTGAATAATAAACTGTAAAATATTAAAATACAAATATAAATTAATTGTTCCAAATATTTTGTTTGAATCTAAGAATACATTTATATGAAATAAATCAATTTTGCATAATTACGTTTTAAATTATTTTAATTATATTGATTACAATCTAAAATTAATATTACATAAATTACTATTACCTTATTACTATTAAAGTAGAATTTAAATTTCATGATATTACGTTTGAATATGTAAAAATAATAATTTATATTTACTGCAGTAATTATGAATAAGTATGTTATTAACTAAAAAGATAAGTAATATAAATTAGATTTTTTTAAATATTTTTATGATTCTTGTCTCATTTGATAATTTTATTTATTACAATTAATTCTTACATTGATTAATTATTAATTATTAATCAATCCCTAAGTAAAGTTTAACTAATATTAGTGTTTAAAATACTAATTATCAGTATTAATGACTTTAGTTATCTTTGGGTAATTAATTGAACAATGAATATATATTTACATTTCAATATTTTTTACTTGTATTTATGAATCTAGTTTAGTCAGGCATTAAATGAGCATAATAACAAGAATATTATTATTAAACATTATAACGGCAATAAAAAGGTTGAATATAACATATAATTAATTCACTTAATTATTAAATATTATTATTTTTAAAATCATAATTTAACTTTACTAATTATCGCATTTTGCATGCATAAATTGATAAAATACACATGCATTAAATTTATTTTAATCAAATAAAAAATAACTTTGTTTTATCATTTTGTAGTAAACGCAATTTTATTTTGAAGACCTGAACATTACAGTGCGATCATATTTTAATTAATATCAATTAAATTAAATAAATAATTAAATTTTAAAATTATTTTAATAGCATTTGGGGAATGGTTTTTCAACAATTTATATGCAATTTGTTTGTGAATCAGAAACTGAATTCAGGTCACAAATGTTTTCAAATATACGATCAAGTTAGTAAATATAAATATTAATAAGTTTTGAAAATAAATATATCATAAATATACACCGTGCTGTTTTTCAGTAATTTTTATATTTACAAATTTTTGTTGAATTGATACACTATCAATGTTTTTGATTTAAAATATTATTAAATACAATTTGAATAACATATAAAACTACTTGTTTATTTATTTGAATGACAATACATTCCTATTTTTATAATTTATTATTATTTTCATTTATTTTAGTTATAAATAAATAAAACATGATACCAAAATAACAAGTGATATTTTAATCTTTAATATTCAATCATAAATAACTTTATAACATTGTAATATTTTTTTATTACTGCCAATGTGATGTCTTACATCAAATACAAATCAGGTTATGTGAGTAATTATAATAAAAGCAGTTGCAATAATTATGATGCTGATAATGTATATTTTTAAATTTATAATTCTCGTTGATTTATTTACTAAAGATATTACTGCAAAATTGGATAAAATACAATTTTTGCATAAAACTATGAACATGATAAATT
>JAJTWR010000440.1:167500-190000 GCA_021613335.1 Whitmania pigra | reverse complement strand
TGCCTAATCTATTTAGTAACGATTTTAAAAGTCGCAAACTCAACTGTTATTATTATTAATCTGTTGCACACAAAAATGTAATAGTAATTAATACTCAAAACATGTCCTAATTAATTATCATGCATATTCATTGATTATTTGTAATTATTCATAAATAGTCATATATATTAGTATTTATTCATAAGCATTTTAGCTTCACTTGACAAAGTCACGAAAGAGCAAAACAGGTCATAATTTTAGAGAAAAAATATTTCTAAATATTTTCGTAAAAAATAATTTAAATAACTACAACTACAATCCGACGAATAACCAAACTAGACTAAACAATCAGACATAAATAATCAAAAATTCCATTCCTATTAAAATAAAAAACATTTCTAAAATATAAAAAAAAAATTGTTCAAATTCCAAAACTTCCAAAAACATTCTTGAAACTCGTTTGTTGAAGTCGTGGTTCGCGGGTTTGGATTTTCATTGCAATTACAAAGATTCAGACCGTAGTCCAGATTTATGGCTGGTTAGGGGGGGCTTAGCCACTACACAGGGCCCCACCAATGGGGAGCCCCATAACTACCCTGAACATTTTTTTTTGTTGGGAATGTGAAGATAAGAGTTTGGTTTGAGGGCATTTACATGAAAGTTACTATTATTGTTAATATTATAATTATTTAAAGAAATATTATTAGTTATTTGTATTATATAATGATTATTGACTTTAAATAATTATTTATTTAATAAATGAAATTGTTAACTTATTTACAATAATCCTTGTTATATTTGTATCAATACTTTATGTGGTAATTAATTATTTATTTCTTAAAATTGTAAAATAATGTACAGAAATTAGCTTGAACAACATATAAATACATTCAGATTTACAAATTAACAATTAATAATGCATTATTACTTCTATAATATAATACATTTAAATTATAATTTTGTAAATTATAAATAGCTGTACTATTATATATTATTTTTATTTTAATAAATTTAATAAAATAAAAAAAAATTAAATTGATTACTACTGGTTTCGGTTTGTAATAAATATTCAAAATTATGCTTGACATCACATAATTTATTATTAAACATAAATGCAAACAATTGTTATCCTTGATTATATTATTAATGCAAGAATTATGTAAAAAACAAGTTACCAATAACAATATCGATATTTATAAATAATTATTTTTTATTTAGATAACTTACAAATTAATAAATGACATTTTCTAATAATAAAAATAATGATACCAATAATAATAATATTTTAATTATAATTATGTAAACTTGAAATATCTTTCAACAACTCGTAAATCATTCATAGCGTGTTACCACCCACGAGGTAATGGATGGCATCTGCAATTAAAAAAATGAATTAAACAAAAAACATTATCATATTACATCAATTAATATTTAAATATTGTTTAAAATAACAACTTATTTGATGCTGTATTTAAATTATTTGAATAATGTTGGATAAAATATTAACTGTGTAATATTTATATATTTAAAAAAGTTAAATATTTTAGATTTTGTTTACAGTGAAATATTTATATATTTAAAAAAGTTAAATATTTTAGATTTTGTTTACAGTAAAATATTTACATATTTAAAAAAGTTAAATAATTTAGATTTTGTTTACAGTAAAAATTTATTATAATTAAAGAATTATTATAAACAATAAATTTTTGATTTATGATTAATAATATACAAACACATATGTGCACACATGTATTAGCAAATATTATAAGACTGTTTATTATATACATATTATCTTACGTAATAATATTATGTCTATGTTATTGTATATTGTATCAATAAACACTTTTTATCGTTGTTATACCTTTAACATGCTACTTATTAATAATATTTTATTATATTAATGTTAAATTATATTAAGTATAATATTTTATTATAAAACTGTTTATTATATTACATATTATCTTATGTAATAATATTGTGTCTATGTTATCGTACATATCAACAAAATAGCTTTTATCGTTGTCATAGCGTTAAAATGCTACTAATTATTAATATTTTGTAATTAATCTACTATTACTCTATGGAATTTAATATATATATATATATATATATATAAATAAACACAGTTTCGTCTAACAATTAGATGTCCTTTTAACTTTGTTAATGACAGCATTTAAATATAATTTATAGGGGTGGTTAGACGGTTTGCCACTGCACAGGGCCGCACCGACTAGTGCCCCAAAGCTACCCTGGAAATTGTTTTTGCTTGGAATGATAAGGTAGAAGCAGGTTTGTGGACCTATATATCTAAATTCAGATTCGTTGATGAATTATTTTTGTTATTATTAATTTTGTTATTATTATTATTATTATTATTATGATTATTATTATTATTATTATTATATTATTATTATTATGATTATTATTATTATTATTATTATTATTATTATTATTATTATTATTATTATTATTATTATTATTATTATTATGATTATTATTATTATTATTGATTATTATTATTATTATTATTATTATTTTATTATTATTATTATTAATTATTATTATTATTATTATTATTATTATATTATTATTATTATTCAAATATTCAATGCACACATATAATACATTAAATTTAAATAAAAATTTAAAAATTTAAGATTATTAATATTTACGAAATCTAAATTATATTTTTAAATATTTAAGTATGAACAATGCTTGTCCATTGTTCTACTAATGAGTATAAGTTATTATTATTATTATGCATAAAATTCAACTATTTTTATTATTACTGTTATAATTATTATTAATATTATTTTTATCACCATCATTATTTATTTATTTTTATTTTTATTAAGAATGGGTTTTTACATGCACATAATATTGTTGATGAATTGTTGTCATTTGTGCATTGATGCATTCGAATTATTAAAAACCTGTTTTATTATATTATTATTCATTATATATTATATTTACATAATCATTGTTGTATTTAGATATGATAGTATGCAAGATTTTTAAAAGCATTGTTGTTATTAAATTTTTTAACAATCTTATTAAGTATAGATAGCTGTATAATGAAAGATATTATAATTAGTTTATGTAAACTGCAAAATAAGCTAAAATAGCTAAATAATTATAAATATAATTGTATCAATGTCATAGTAATCATATTTAGCTAAAATAGCTAAATAATTATAAATATAATATTATGAATATCATCGTAATAATAATTAACTTATAATTAATTACGTTACACGTTCACATGTCATTGAATGCAGTTTTGAATGGATGCATTGTAACGTACAACTAATAACCCTTTCAAAACTCGCACAGAGCACAGTAATTCATCAGCCATTGTCTTTAGCGCAATGCACCGATGAGCCATCGACATATTCCTAGTAGACGCCATTTTGTCACCTGTCATGTGTTTGTTTCATGGCCGTTACCTGGTTGTAAAGAATCAAAAACCTGGAGTATAAAGATCTTTTGTTTATCACGGTTTCCATAGTAACCAGGTAAAGAAAGGTGAGTATGGCGTTTCATCCTATGGCACTCCTGATTCTTAAGAGGCGCGAAAAAAATTTCAGATGCTAATAATTCACCTTTCCGGCGCATTGTGAATGAAATGGACGTCGGTTCTGAGAGCGGGTGAATTAGCCATTCTCATATACATCGATTCGTGAATTCATCTCGGTGCATTCTCATAATTCACGCTTCAAAGAATCCATTCACTGTACATTCTGTCTCTCAACTCATTCGCTGGTTTTCTGAGCTGAGAGCAATTCAATGGCAGACGATTTTGAGGAGTATTGTCTGTGCTAGAGTATGACGTCCCAGGTCTTGCGATGACGACGACGATGATGATGGTGATGGTGACGATGACTATGGCGATGATGATGATGATGATGATGATGATGACGTCCATGATGATGATGATGATGATGATGACGTCCATGATGATGATGATGATGATGATGACGTCCATGATGATGATGATGATGATGATGATGATGATGATGATGACGTCCATGATGATGATGATGATGATGATGATGTTGATGATGACGACGACGTCCATGATGCTGATGATTATGATGACGATGTCCATGATGATGATGATGATGATGATGATGATGATGATGATGATGATGATGATGTGATGATGATGATGATGATGATGATGATGATGATGATGATGATGATGTGATGATGATGATGATGATGATGATGATGATGATGCTGATGATGATGATGATGATGATGCTGATTGATGATGATGATGATTGATGATTTGATGATGATGATGCTTGATGATGATGATGATGCTGATGATGATGATGATGATGATGATGATGATGATGATGATGATGATGATGATGATGATGATGATGATGATGATGATGATGATGATGATGATGATGATGATGATGATGATGATGATGATGATGATGATGATGATGATGATGGGTGATGATGATGATGATGATTGCTGATGATGATGATGATGATGATGATGATGATGATGATGATGATGATGATGATGATGATGATGATGATGATGATGATGATGGATGATGATGATGATGATGATGATGTGATGATGATGATCTGATGATGATGATGCTGAGATGATGCTGATGATGTGGATGATGATGATGATGATTGCTGATGATGATGATGATGATGATGATGATGATGAGATGATGATGATGATGATGATGATTGATGTGATGATGATGATGATGATGATGATGATGATGATGATGATGATGATGATGAAGAAGTGGCCTCCGCTGAGAAGTTTATGTTACATCGTCAAACATTTACATCTTGTAAGAATCCAACAGTAATGGACATACTATGGAATGAATTATGATGGTGATAATGATGATGATGACGACGATAACGATGATAATGATTCAGTTTAACGCGTTCAAATCCTAGATCAAGCTCACCAAAAAGAAAACAGTTCAAGCAACGGATAGAGATATAATATCCTAATATTATATTTACACGTGTATAGAGCGCAGTTGATTACAACACGCTGTTCATGAGATTGTGTGAAGCTTTTGTAAGACATATAAAGACCAGCTGAGATCAACAACAAGATATGAAGAAGTATTTAATTTTGTTATAATAATAATAAAAAAAAAATAATAATAATAATATAAAAATTAAATATATTATTATAAATATAAAAATATTATATTCATGTCATTATTATAATGATGCATTCAAATTATTAGAAACGTATTTTAATAATAAATTAAGAAAATTTAATATGTGACTAACAATTTATGCTATTTTTTAACTTTATTATTAATACATTAATATTGGTGGTAATTATTTTATTATTTATTTGTTGATTGTTTCAAATTATTCATATTAGTTTTTTATTGATTATTATTTAGTAAAATACATAAAAAGATCTTTTTAAAATAATTTAATTTATGTATCCCTTCATAAATGCTAAACATACAATCAAATTATGTTTTAATAATTAAATAACTGAGCAATTAATTAATTAATTATTTCCAACATTAACAAATAGTAGTCCTTAGTATTTCATTGATCAAATGAATAAATAATAATTTCTTAAAAATTTTAAGTTATTAAACTCAAAAAAAAAATTAAGTTCTAATTATTATTAAATATTACACAACATTGATATACTATATCTAAATTATTATCAATTTTCAATGGCAGTCAAATTTATTTCAATTTTAATTCAAATAAATAAATTAATTGTTTCAAATAAATTCCTCTTCAAAACATAAATGTTTTTTATGAAATCGTTATTTTGCAAGTTACAAAATAAATTAAAATTAATTGCTAATATTAATTATATGAATTGTTAAATGCAGAATCTTGACATACATTCAGAAAAAGAATATTTACTCAATTACAAATGGATAATTATAATAAAATTATAAATATTATTAAAGATTAACTTTATTTTTTGCACTAATTTAACAAGATAATTTAATTTATTTTTTAAGTAACCAGAGGCATATTTTAGGAGCTTATTTTATGCATACTTTAGAATGTAAAAAAAAATTAATTATAAATATATTAAAACTTAAACAAATAACTAATTAATTATTATTCATTATTACAATCATATTCATTAAACACTCTTGTATAAAATTTCACAATGTCAAGTCATTATTAACAAAAAAAGTAATATTTTCTTAATAAATAAAAACATTTTAATGAACAGAATTCATGGAACAAAATGCAAATAATTAAAATGAATTTTGGCTTTAAATATAAAAACGTGAATTTTTTTTTTATAAGCTTCAGTGGACACGTGGCTGTAGATCATTTGTAATCTGCACTCACACACAACCCAGTGGATTGGTGGGGGGGAGATATGAGTGAATGGGTGGGTGGATGGATGGATAGTTAGATGAATGAATGGATTATGGATGGATAGTTAGATGTATGGATGGATAGTTAGATGAATGAATGGATTATGGATGGATGATTGGGCGGGTACTGCACCCAAGTTTACGTTAGGTAAAGAAAAATTTATTTAAAAGTAATTTTAGAAGAATAAACTTGTCTAAAATGTATTATGTTTTACTAAAAATAAATGATTAATGTAACAAATAAGTTTTTGAAATGAAAATAATTGTAATGATTGTTTAGGAAAATCTTGAGTGTAATCTTTGAGTACAGTTATCATTGACTTAAGTGATGAATATTAATTTTAAATGTAAGGTTAAGCAGAATATTAAAATAAAATTAATGGTGGATTCTGACGAAATATTGAATTAAAAAAATTGCTAATACAAATGTATTTTCTTATTTAATAACATATTATTTCAAACTACTCAATCATACCCTAATAAGAATATTTTAATTTATTCAATTACTAATACATATTATGTATTTTAATTAATTCAAGTATTAATACTTATTATGCATTTTAATTAATTCAATTACTAATACATATTAATCCAAATTCAATTCGTTACTTAGAAAAATATTATAATAAAATTAATTAAAAGTTAATAAAATTACTAATTATTTATTTTATTTGAAACTACTCTTGCAAAGCAGATGGTACAGGTGACGCGATCAGGTAGTATCAGACATCCCTTGACACATTTCCTGGATACAACGTGACTCATGCAGGTTGATAATTTTTGTCGCGACATAAAATATCATGAAATAAAATACTTTATTAACTTAAAGATGCAATTATTTATTTAGATATTATTTTAAATTATTTTAAATCTACTTAATTTATGTAATTAACTTACATAATAACAATCGCCATGGTAATCGTCGATTAGATTTTTAAATTTAAATTAGAAAAATTAAAATAAAATTAAATTAAACATCAGCTTTGCTTTGTATTTTTGTATTTGTCTATTTTTGCCATTTTATCAAATTTGTTTTATTTAAATATTTTAAAATTAGTGAAGAAAATTTCGAATTATTTTATTTGCATTCCTTTTCAAATTCTTATTAAAACAAATATTTTAAATTCAAATTTATTTATATAAATTTCAAATCCATATTCTTTTCAGCCACCCTTCTCATCTGTTAACACATCTCCTCATTTTTCATTTACTCACCCATTCATACCACCCAATACCCCACACTACCCCTCCTCACACCACCCAATTTCAACCCCCCACCCACCCATCCACCCACCCACCCATCCAGCCTCTCAAAAGAACATAAAACAATGTCAGAACTTTTCGCAGGCTCCCAAACCATCCATCATTCGAGCGACAGCAGCACTGTCATATTGAGTTTAACAACGAACTCTGTCGAAAAGGGTTTGAATTTCACTGGTCGAGATTTCAACTTGTGAGGGCCTTTGTTTGCCCTGGGGCGTAAAATTGACTTTAAATAATTTGAAATAATTTTACAAAATAATAATTATTAAGGGTTAGTTATTATCGTTTATATATATTTATGCTTAATTGGTTATTTGAGAGAATTGGAATAGATTATGTTTTCTAGTTTTTTTTTTATGTCAGTATTTGTAATTATTAATTTATTGAACCATTCCGCCAAACATTCATTTATCCATCCAAACTTGATAAGTATTAATATTATTATTATGATATTATTATTATTATTATTGTTATTATTATTATTATTATTATATTATTATTATTATTATTATTATTTTATTATTATTATTATTATTATTATTATTATTATTATTATATTATTATTATTTATTATTATTATTATATTTTATTATTATTATTATTATTATTTTATTATATTATTATTATTATATTTTATTATTATTATTATTATATTATTATTATTATTATTATTATTATTTTACATATTTTTAGAACGAGTATTTCAGAAGTAAAATAAAACATGAGGTGAGGCTGTCTTTCGAATTTCAATGCACCTCGATGATGCATGAGTTATTAAATTCCCTACCAGGTAGACGACAGTGCATTGAGTTTGATGAATTGCAGGACCAGTTTGATCTTAGTTCTGTCATTCATTCGTTGATTCATTCATTCATTCATTCATTCATTCATTCATTCGTTCGTCGATCATTTCAGATGCCAATACGTAATTTGTATTTGTTGTCAATTGACCCAGCAATCATTCATTTATCCATCCATCCATCCATCCATCCATCCATTCATCCATCAATCCTTCCATCGCTCATTCACTCATTCATTTATAAATTCACCTATCCTCCCATGCATTCACCTAAGAGACGAAATTTTTTGCTTTTGATCGAGGTCTAGACTTTCTGGCAGACAACCTTAGAAACAGCAGTAATTATAATTGCAGCATGATTATGATGATGCCGATGATAACGATGATGATGATTATTATTATTATCGTTAATTTGAGTATTTTTAATTACTAGTAAAAACAACTTTAAAACACAAACTGTCTTAATTATATTTCTTAATTATAATTTCAGCATTCATCAACCCATCCATCCTTTCATTGTTGAATTATGACATAATTTTATCATAATTCCTAACATTATCATTACTAAGTATTATTATTATTATTATTACATACAGCATAATTAATCTACTCCACAGGTCACCAATAACCTGCGAGATACCTGTATTAGTCGAAAATTGTTACCTGATAATAACTAGTGAAAGCGAACAGCCATTACATCAAGCGTGACACTCAGTCACCATAGCAACGACCATAAATTGTTGAGTCGGTCACAAGCCGATAGAACATAGATAAATAACAGGCTATAAATAACCGGCCAATAGGCGTGCAATTTAATGGGGTTTTTTTTTGTGAATTTTGGTAATGCATTTGATCGAATTTGTCTATCCATCTACCATTCATTCATTCATTCATTGATCCATTGATTCATTGATTCATTGATTCATTCATTCATTCATTCATTGATTCATTCATCCATTGATCCATCCATTAATTCATTAATTCACACATTCATCCATCCGTTAATTCAGACATTTATTCATCCATTCATTAATTCCTTCATGCACTCATTCATTCATCCATCCGTTAATTCAGCCATTTATTCATCCATCCATTAATTCTTTCATGCACTCATACATTCATCCATCCACTAATTCATTCATTTACTCATCCACCCATCTATTAATTCATTCATTTACTCATCCACCTATCTATTAATTCATTCATTCATTGATCCATCCATCCACCATCGAACACCCTCCAAACATTCGCAACGAAATTCAGACGACCAATGCAATATTCTATTTCATGAAATTTATGATAATTCATTTTTTTTAATATTATTAACAATCCATATACTTTACAATTACTATATCAATAATTAATGATTTAAATTGACTAATTAATTCTAGTTTTGAGTTTTTTATTGAAAATGTTTTTTAACATTTTTGTTGAATTATTTTAAATTCCTGTTTGATATTTTTTCACTGACAGTAGTATATATTACTTCAATGTATTAGTGCTGATATTCCTAATATCAAATTATCGACAATATTGCAAATGTTTATTTTAATTTTTAAATAATCTTAACAAACAAATAAATAAATAAATCTTTATTTGATCAATGAATATTACTCAAATCGACCATTTATTTCGTTAATTACGCAACTAGTCGTGTGTTAGTCGTGGTTGCTATGCAAAGATATAACTAGTTCTAGCCTAATCTGTTTGATTTTCAATAAACTCATAAACAAAAATAAAATAAAAAATATAAAATATGAATTTATTATTATTTACAATGATTAAAAAGTAATAAATATACTTTTAAAAAATAAATGTTTATAATTTTATATAACTATTAATATTGAAAAAAATTTTAGTTCCATGATTTCTAAAATTTTAAAATTTTATATTTTGATTAAATTTGATATTTTAAAAATCGCATAAAATTTTCAGCATAGTTTAATTTTATTTCTAAAATATATTTAAGAAAAAGAAAGAATATGTAATCAATTATTTTTTAATTAGTTACAATATTTAAAAAAATAACAATTAGTACTTTAAAATGGATTTTTAAGGCCACAGTAAGTTATAATAACAGTTATTATTGAATCAACAATAAAAAAGAATGGTGATTTATAATAATAATAATAATAATAACAATAATATTTAATAATAAATAATTAACTTTTATAATAGGTTAGGCAATGTAATTAAAACATCATTAACAATTTAGAAATTTAATTATTCATTGTATAATAAAACATTTTCTAAATATTTATTTTATTTTATTTGTTTTTTTAAATTTCAGAACAAAAGTTAAATAAACTCCTGGAAAATTAATTCCTCCACGGAGATTTCTATCAAGCATCTCATCCATGTGTTCGAAAGTTTAATCTTCATCAGGATCTGTTGACTTGATACTTGGGGGATGTTGATAGTGATCTTTTGTAATTTATTAATTTAATAATATTTATTAGTATATTATTATTATTATTGTTATTATTTTACTTTTTTGACTTGTTAATATGCTTAAGCAATGTTTTCATTTTTTTATTTATTTAATAATAATTATTTGTGTATTACTATTATTTTACTTTTTAGACTTTAGTGTTTATTAATGTTTTTAAATGTATATTGAATTTATTCAACTCTAGATGATTGTTGATGCAGTGTTTATTAACTTCTTTCGATTTATTTTTAAAGTAGGTTTCATGTTGTTGTAGAATCTTTAAATTAATAAATTTAATTGTTTGTTAAAAATTAAATTGTTTATTAATTTCTTTAGTTATTTGTATTATTTTAGTTTCACAATTTTCCCATATTTTGTTTATAAATAATAATATTTAAAAATGTCGATATAATCATTTTCTGCTGTAATTTGGATTCTACTGTTGTTTTTTGTAATGCATAATATTTTGTCTTTAATTAAATCAATGTTTATTAAAATGCTTTGAAAAATGATATTGATAATAATTTTGATAATACTATGTTCAATTATGTTTCGTTCACCAATTGTTTTTAAATATTTCACGAAAATTGCGACGAAACCGCTTTGGAATTTTAGAATTTAAATTTTTTATCGAATTAATTTTAAAAAACAAATTTTAAATTACAAATTTCAAATATTTCGGACAACATTGAATCTTTGTTAACTTTTGGCTGATAACATCGGATGCGATAAAATCATCTTTCTATTTATCTTCTCAATTTTGAATTGATTTTCGAAATATTTTTCAATAAAAAAAAACCTACATTTTTTAACTTTAATAATTACAAAGAGAAACAGAAAAAATGCATATCCTGCAGTTTTATTAAACAAATAATTAACACATGTAATAAATAGTGCAGCAATGAATTTGGTTGTTATTAAAATATTATTTTAGGTATCAACATTATTATTAACATTATTAGTGTTATTATTACTTAAGTAGTACAGCAATGAATTTGGTTATTAGTAAAATATTATTTTATGTATCAATATTATCAATAATATTATTAGTGTTATTATTATAAATTTATTATTAATAATATTATTATTATTAGTAGTAGTAGTATTATCATTATTATTATTATTATAAGTTATTATTACTTCTGTCAAAGATATACGGCGCCAAGGAACTCAATAAGCCGCGCCCAATAACATTGTTTTAGCGCTGACTTGTGAACCTGGGCCTCAACTTTATGCAGAACTTTGTCAACAAGCAATCAATTTATCTATTTATGTACTTAAAACAATCATTTTATTTATTTAAAACAATAAATTTATTTATTTTTTATTTATTTAAAACAATCAATTTATTTGTTTTTTTTTATTTATTTAAAACAATCAATCAATTTATTTATTTATTTATTTAAAACATCAATTTATTTATTTTTTATGCGTAAAACACAGTTTCATAATTTGTGTGTCTATGACCTTGAAATTTATTTACAAACTCACATATCGTGGCAAGCTTGCTTAATATTTCCTTAAGAATCATTTTATTCAATTGATAATTATTTATTCGATAATTATTTATTATTACATTCTAAATTATTATTTATTATGCAGAAATTATGCTCAGGCGTAATATTACCATGAAAGGGACAATGGAATAAGACGGCGAAGGTTGCAATGGATGGATATTATCAAAAATCCACGTGTTTTCCGTTGGAATAAAAATATTTTCCAAAAAAATAAGTAAAAATATATAAACAATGATGCAATGATAAATTAACACCATAAAATCTGCAAAAAATTTGAAATAAAAATGATTTTAAACAAACGGTTTGTATAAATCTACAATTTAAAGATGCATTTATTTTCCAAATAATTAAACTCATTAAGAGCACATAAATAATTAAACTTATTAAACAACATATAAACATGTAAATGGTTAAAATTGAAGAGAAAACAGTCATAGTAATACAATGAGACCTCAAAATCTTGACAATGAGTGTGCTTTGTGACGTTGTGATGATGTGATGTTGTGATGATGTGATGTTGTGATGTTGTTATGATGTGATGTTGTTATGATGTGATGTTGTTATGATGTGATGTTGTGATGATGTGACGTTGTTATGATGTGATGTTGTGATGATGTGATGTTGTTATGATGTGATGTTGTTATGATGTGATGTTGTTATGATGTGATGTTGTGATGATGTGATGTTGTTATGATGTGATGTTGTTATGATGTGATGTTGTTATGATGTGATGTTGTTATGATGTGATGTTGTTATGATGTGATGTTGTTATGATGTGATGTTGTTATGATGTGATGTTGTTATGATGTGATGTTGTTATGATGTGATGTTGTTATGATGTGATGTTGTTATGATGTGATGTTGTGATGATGTGATGATGTGATGATGTGATGTTGTTATGATGTGATGTTGTTATGATGTGATGTTGTTATGATGTGATGTTGTGATGATGTGATGATGTGATGTTGTTATGATGTGATGTTGTTATGATGTGATGTTGTTATGATGTGATGTTGTTATGATGTGATGTTGTTATGATGTGATGTTGTTATGATGTGATGTTGTTATGATGTGATGTTGTTATGATGTGATGTTGTTATGATGTGATGTTGTGATGTGTGGATGTTGTTATGATGTGATGTGTTATGATGTGATGGTTATGATGTGATGTTGTTATGATGTGATGTTGTTATGATGTGATGTTGTTATGATGTGATGTTGTTATGATGTGATGTTGTTATGATGTGATGTTGTTATGATGTGATGTTGTTATGATGTGATTTGTTATGTTTTTGTTATGATGTGATGTTGTGATGATGTGATGATGTGATGATGTGATGATGTTATGATGTGATGTTGTTATGATGTGATGTTGTTATGATGTGATGTTGTGATGATGTGATGATGTGATGATGTTATGATGTGATATTGTGCCACACACATCGTCTAAATGAGGTCGTGCTATTTTTAGTTCAACGAATGATGAATTCATTAAGTACTGATTATAAGAATATTATTAATTACAATAACTATTTTATTTATTGAGCGTAATTAACTATATTTAACGTCATGCCTTTTGAATTAAAAGTAATTTAATTAAATTTACTTTTAGTTTAGGTGTTACTCAATTCAAATAGTTATTAGTTTAGATAATGACATTCTTAATTTATTAATACTAAGTAACCAATTTACGATTATTATTATTAATATTATTATTATTACAAATACATATATAAAAAACTCATTACACCATTTCAACCATTACCCTAGGCAACCTTTGAGACATAGTGCCATCTTGACATCAAGTTCAAATGGCTGCGCTATATAAATGAGGCGTGTCTAAACAACGTTGCGATGAGAGGATTAAAAACAAACACTTGCTGTTCTTAGAAACATTTAAGCTCATGCCGACTTACCTAATAAGTCTGAAACTGTTCTGAGGATGTTGAAAATTATTTGGTATTATTATCGTTATTATTATTATTATTATTATTATTATTATTATTATTATTATTATTATTATTATTATATTATTATTATTATTATTATTATTATTATTATTATTATTATTATTATTATTATTATTACTGCTATTATTATTATTAAAATTAATGTTATTAATTATTATAACATTATAATTCCACTCCACAAGTCACAAATAAATAAAATATGGTTTACGTGTCCTGATTGGGCATAATTACAAACGCCAGTACTAACACATACTTACTGCTTAAGTACATATCCGTTGAGTACAGTTTCAATCAAGTACAGCTTCAATCAAGCACAACATCAACCAAGTACAATCAATCACTTCAATCACCACACAACATCAATCAAGTACAATCAATCACTTCAGTCACTTCAATCAACACACAACATCAATCAAGTACAACATCAACCAAGTACAATCAATCACTTCAATCACATGAATCACATCAATCACTTCAATCACATGAATCACATCAATCACTTCAATCAACCAACCCTGGAGACAGTTCGCGACCTCGTGCCACCGACATTTTCAAAAGAAACTTCTTAGTTGAGTTCGAGAGAGACTGAAAAATTAGCGAAGAGAATTACTAAGATTGTGAGATGGTGACGGACATTTTAGAGAGAGTGTTTACTTTTGATCGTTTTCAATCCATAAATCACCAACCATTCAAGACACACACGCACAAACACACACACACACACGGGCAGATGAACAGAACTCGCACGCTCGACGAAAATATCAAAAACGAGAGCAAATTTCCCCCTCTCTTTCTGCTACTCACCATCTCTCTTTCGGAGCGGAAGATGGGAAAAAATAATAATAATAAGAAGAAGAAGAAGCAGAGATACAGTAGCTGGCATCTTTAAAAGGAAAAATAGCGCAACGGAAGCGCCAAGGAGATGATGACGTCGGAGTGAGAGTGGCCGGGGGATGGGGAGAGATGAGACTAAGCGAGGGTAACCACACGTAGGACAAGACGTACGTGTACATACAGAGGGATAGGTGAGATGTGGATAATCTAGGAGAGAGAAAGACTAGTCGGTGCGCGCGTATGTTGTGGATAGCGCCCGTAGAAGAAGAGAGGAGGTTGATAAAAAGCTGTAAACTAGCGCAAGAGAGTGAAACAAGGCAGTAAAAGCGTCGTAAATCGAACGACGGGACTTTAATGGGCGTTTTATTGCCGCCGGTCGAAAATTGTTACGCTTACGAGGTGTCGAAAAAGTTCTCTGCCTTTCGATCGACTGTCGGAAATCAGTTTATTTTTTTTTATTTATTATTGACGAACTGATCATCTTTTTCGGAGGAATTCTCTTCTGCCGACGGACGGACGGACGGACAGGCTGACGGTTAGCAGCGACAACGACGACAGCAGCTACAGTCTCGTCAACAACATTCTTCGCAACGACGACAACGGAAACAGACAGCAACAACAACAGCAGCAACAACAACAACAAATCCTCAAATTCCGGACGGAAAAAGACAAAACACACAGCAATTCCCCGACAAACACGAAAACTCTAAAAACAACAAACGCTCGCCAACCGGAGCCGAATTGCGCCGACTTAGAGAGCGTCCCTCTTTTCCTCGCTCCATCATCGATTCTAGCGCCGTTTATGAACTTTTTATGGAGAACGGTCATGCCATGCCTGTAATTGCATCTTTTATTGGATCGAGACACTGCCCGCTGTGATCGCGGAGAATTCTATCGCTCGTTCCGAGCCAATTAAGGCGGGAGTTTTACGGACCTTGTGCGCAAGATTTTGACGTCAAAGTGTCGTCCTGATGCGCAGTTAGGCGTCACTGTTTTTTGTTTTTTTTTTTATGACTCTTGTCAGCGTCAAATTTGACTTTTATCTCGAACGAAGTGAGTTTCCGGTTAGTTACTTTGCCTGACTGTTGTTTCTTTTGATGGTGTCGCTGAGGTGAGATTGGCAGTTTTGTAAAAATTTGCTCCACAAATTCACTCATCTTTGCACTCTCACGGGGTCGACATCGTCCCTAAACCAGTACCCTGTCATCTCCGCAGCCTCATGCTGAAATAAAGAACATGATGATGAACCCTTACTACGGTCCGAGCACTTTTGCCACGCCATCATCACTCCTCGAACCATCGCACCACATGATGCACCCCCACCTTACCCCCTCCATGCGTAGGGTACACGGTGGTCAAGCCCTAGGCCATGCTGGCAATCCGCATCTTCAGGGTCCGTTAGGCGACGGCCTGTTCGCCAATCTAGGACGCCCCCTCTACGATAGCGGGCCATCTCCAGCGATCAATAATTCACCGTCAGACTCCTACCCCGGCCTGGATCTACCCATGGCCAGGGAGTACACGGCAGCCGAAAGCATGGGCACGCCCGGGCTACATCTGCCCGTGAAAGATTATTCTAGTCCATCACCGGGATCTTTGCTTCTTCAGCCTCTACAGAGAAGCAGACGTCCTCTGGACGACTCAGAGGACGGGGTAGACGTTGTGGACGAGGGTCTGGAACCCCCCTTGGGCGTGATGGGCACTCGCTACTCCCACCATATGATGAGGTCTCCCGGGATGCATCCACTAATGCAGTCCCAGCATCTGACATCTTCTCATCATCATCCTCATCATCTTCACTCGCAGATTATCGACGAAGGCTACGAACTATCCCACAGGGGTTTAGGCGGTTGTGGTTCGAATCCCGCCTCTAGCAACGGATCGATGAACCCCGGTCCGCCCTGCTCCACCCCTACTAATTCCATGACCACGAACTTCTTACATCACCATCATTCTCAACAACAACACAACAACAACAACATCACCATCATCATCACCATCAACAACAGCAACAACAACAACAACAACAGCAACACTCGCCGCAGTCTGGAATCTGGAACCAATCGCACATGATGACGAGCCCGATCAGCCACCGGTCGCACCTCACCCCCCTCTGCCAGCAGCTGAACTCTTCGCCCAGACTGGACGCTCGCTCTCCACCTCCGCTACTGCACCAGCAACAACAACAACAACAGCAACAGCAACAGCAACAACAATCTCAACAACAACAACAACAACAGCAACAAAAGGCCTCTTCTAAGAACGATGACGGTCGTTCGTACAACAGCTCCCCTACCAGCAACGGAGGTGGAAATTCGGTTCCATTCTACCCTTGGATGAGCGTGGTCGGTGAGTGAGGAGTTTTCATAAGTTTTTTCATTTTTTATTTTATTTTTTTTGTTTGTGGCATTTGAACCCCCCGATATCGGGCCACCCAACTCTCTCTCGACACAGTTTCTCACCCCCTTCCCTCCCAAAACTCCCCAATCCGCCTCGACAGTTTCAAACTCTCCTTAACACTCCCCAATTCTCCTCAAATATCGCCAAACAGAACCCAACTCACCCGAACTCTGCCCAATTTTCATGTGATTTTTTTCCCGTGGCATTTGAACCTCCAATATCGAGGCACACTCGAAACAGTTTCTCACCCGAAACTCCCCAAACCACCTCAACACTCCCCAATTCTCCTCAAACCTCCCCAGACCAACCCAACTCTGCCCAATTGCTGAAATTACTCACTCTCGAGTTAGAGAGTGAGTACGCGCGCTCAATGGGTGGGTAGATAGGTAGGTAGGCAGACGAAACGAAAAAGGCTTCTGCAATTCCTTTAAAATGGCTCACAAACGCGTTACGACTTTTCAGTCGTGAACGGGAGTTCAAAAGTGGATGATATTTTTTTAAGGAAAGGAATGATTTAATTTTTGACCGATTGCAATCTGATTTTTGAATTTGATTTGAATTGATTTTGAAAAGGTTTTGCGGATTTATTTATAAAGATATTTGAATTTTTACTTATATATTGTCGATA
This sequence comes from Whitmania pigra, assembly GCA_021613335.1. Lineage (NCBI taxonomy): Eukaryota > Metazoa > Annelida > Clitellata > Hirudinida > Haemopidae > Whitmania > Whitmania pigra. The sequence continues at coordinate 171,808 of JAJTWR010000440.1, read as the reverse complement.
TAAGTTGATAAATTAACGTTTATCGCTTGCAAACCAAAATATTCTGCTGAGTAATTTAATTTATTTTATTCTTAAATAAACTTTACAAGTTTTTTTGAAAAATTAATTGCGCCGAAAAAATCCGAAAAAAAATGAATAAACCAGAAAAAGAAAGGTGGGTTTTATTAAAAATTGTTTTAAATTAAAAATAAAATAAAAAATAGTAAATAAATAAATCACTTGTTTGTGGGTCAAAGTTGAAGTAGGGACGCCGAATTTTTAAGGCTTTGCGTTTTGTAAACAAAATTCTTTTTCTACTTTGGCGATGTTGTTTTGCAACAATTATTTTCAATTAATAATGTGTTAGTTGGTTAATAAATTTAATTTATTATTATTATTAGTAGTAGTAGTAATAAAAATATTAATTGCTACTTATTATTATTATTATTATTATTATTATTATTATTATTATTATTATTATTATTATTATTATTATTATTATTATTATTATTATTATTATTATTATTATTATTATTATTATTATATTATTATTATATTATCATTATATTTTTAACTCCGCAAAACAAAGCAACGAAAAGTACCTGAAATTTAAATTAAACATTTAATTAAATTTAAAGCAATTAACTACGCTCATAATCTGCACAAATTCTCTAAAATTAAATTAATTAAATTAAGTTAATTATTATTATTATTATTATTATTATTATTATTAACCTAAATTTCAATCTGGCATCTTGCGCCAAATTCATGCGCCACATTCTCACACTCATTCACAATGTTTCGACAATGAAAAATAAATATGAAACAATGAACAAACAATATAAAATCAATCAGTAATTCAAACCTTTCATTTCGCGCCACAACACGTGAAAAGCGTGCAGACGAGTTGTTTTTTTTTCTTTTATTTATTTATATTTCTCCCGTTCGATAATAAATACCTGGTTGTCGACGACGCTCTTCCACGTTGTCAATGGCAACGGGAATTTTTAAAATGATCTAATCGATGTTAAAATAAAACATGTGTTTAATTGATCCTTTTTTTTTGGTTTTATTTGTAAAATGTTAATCAGGAGATTATTTGTATTTGTATTTAAATAAGGTTTTTAATTTATTATATTAATTTGCGTTAGTTTGTATTTTAACAGAAATGATGTTAACTGTTGTGGATGTTACATTGTTAATTATTTTTTATTTATTTACTTTATTTATTATTTATTTTATTATTTAATTATTAGTTAGTATATGTTGGTATTAATTTATTTACTAATTATTTAATTTATGTTATTGTATATAATAATGTAATTAATATTAATCTTTATTTAATTATTGTGGATATTATTATTAAATAGTTAATTATAGTCTGTTATTTTTTAATTGTTTAAAGCAATTATTCGCTGAAGTTAAATGCATAAATATATTTTTCTAAAGTCAATAGCTGGTCATGGATAACGTGTTTGTTTGTATTTAATAACTTTAAATGTAAATAAAAATGCATAAAAGTATATTTTGAAAATATTAATCTAATTCTAAAATGACTAAACGTACTTTTAACTTTAATATTACTTTTATTAACATTATTATTCACGTTCAAACATCAGTATTATTAATAATTGTTCTAAATAATTTTTAACCACTCTATTATTAACCAGCTCTTTGATTTTAAATTAATTATCGTGAAAAACTATTTTTTTTTAAATTCCAAACCAAAACAAAACGAGTTGAAATTTGAAATTAAAAAAATATAAAATTAACATTCGAATTGAACAATTGTGTCTAAAACATGTTTTGAGACATTCAAGTATTTTTCAAGCGTAAATCAAAGGATGGAAAATTTACGACGAAAAACATGCAATGATGGAATTTGGAGATGATTTATTGCATTAATTCCACTGTTATTTTTAGTATTTAAATATATCTAAAATAATTCAAATTAAAATAATAATAATAATTAATATTAATGATAAATTAATTATTAAAATTAAAAATAATACATTATTATGAATATTATTTTTAATGACAATTTTTTTTAGTCGGGATTAGTTAAGATGTTATTATGTTTCTTGATAAGAATATATGTTATAATTAGTTTATTTTAAATATTTATTTTACTACTTAATATCACCGATTTAATATAAATGATGGAAATATATTTTTATCGTAGCATTATTAATTATTTAATTTAATTTAAATGCATTTAGAATATTTTCTGACAACACGTTTCCAATTATTTGTTAATTTAATTTAAAAAGATTTTTTTGCATTAATTAAATTTCGCACAGAATGCATTTAAAACAGAATATATTCATCATACAATTAAGACATTTATTATGTTGAGATGTCCCCCGCCTCATGTTGTAACGATTGAAAGTTTGTTGTAAATTATTGCAACACTCATGCCTCGATGATTTATTGGAGCACGTCAAAAATAAATTATGCTTTCCTAATACGAGCTTTGTGACAACAATAGGGAAAAAAATTAAATAAAAATAATTGTAACAAAAAAAAATAATAACAACAATAACAATATTAATGATAATAATAATAGTAATAATAATATTAATAATTAATAATTAATAATATTTAATTGGTAATGTGCAAAGCGTCGGATTTGCCCATAAATCTAACCATATCGGGTTTAAATGATTAACTAATTAATTGAGACTACCTAATGAATTAATATACCTAATAAATTAATACCTAATCACTCCAAAAACCTGCACAACAACCATTTGTAATCTTTAAATTCCAACTCCTATTTTGAGCGAATTTTAGTTTCATATTTCTTGAAATTCCAATCGCAATCAATGAAAATCAATCAAAACTAATCAAAATCAATCATATACTTCATAACCTCAATTCCCAATAAAGATCAATCAATCAATCAAAAATCAATCATACATTTCATTCTCTCAAACACCAATCAAGATCAATCAATCAATCAATCAATCAATCATACATTTCATTCTCTCAAACACCAATCAAGATCAATCAATCAATCAACTAATCAAAATCAAAATCAAAAATCAATCGCACGTTTTCAATCCCCTTCAAAAGGACCGAACTCATCGCAACGACGAAGAGGTCGACAAACCTACAGTCGCTACCAGACGCTGGAGCTGGAAAAGGAGTTCCAGTTCAACCGCTATCTGACGAGGAAAAGGCGCATCGAGATCGCCCACTGCCTCTGCCTGACTGAGCGGCAGATCAAGATCTGGTTTCAGAACAGAAGGATGAAGGTCAAGAAGGAGAAACAGCAGATCAAGGAACTCAACGAGGTCAGCAAGGGCAAGGACAGCGGCGGCAGCGTCCATAGCAACACCCCTGGCAACGGCGGCAACAACGGCAACAGCGGCAACAACAACGACGACAACAACAACAACAACAACAATTCTAATCTCAGTTCAGACGCGTCCGAGGCGGAGTGGGAGAATTCGATCTCAGAGAAGGATTTGGAAAATTGAAAAGTGAAACTGGAACTGGAAAAGGTGGTGATGATGATGACGATGACGATGACGACGACGATGATGAAGATGAGTTAGTTCTTCTGCTTATAAATAAATAAGGACCGAAGTTTTAAGAGCGACGTTTTTTCAATTTAAAAAAAAATTTTGTTTATTTTTTTTGTTTCGTTTTTCGGATTTTTTTTGTCGCGAATTTTGTCGGAATTTCGTGCAATTCGAGTACTTAATCGTCTCGCAGAAGTTGTTGTTATCGTTTGTGACGATTAATTAATCACTTGTTGATAAATTAATTAATTAATCGGTTAATTGTAACTCATTGTTTCAGTTTGCTAAGCTTGATAACTAATAACTGATAGCAATCAAGTAATCAATAGCAATGATATCAATATATCACATTCCCTCAGTTTAAAATATAATAATAATAATAATAATAATAATAATATAATAATAATAATAATAATAATAATATAATAATAATAATGATAATGATAATAATAACATAATATATATAATATAAATAATAATAATAATAATTCTCGGAAGAATTTATCTTTCAACTGATTCTCTCAATTTTGAGCTTTGTACAAGACGTATTATAATAATTATTATAATTTTCTCGAATTATATTATAATTAATTCATAATTTCTTAAAATTACATTATTATCGATGTCCCGAAACAGTTCGTCAAGTGTCCACGTGAGCAGTTCAAAGTGATGTTCATCTTTACGCGATTGTAATTTGTAATTTGTAATTCAATTTACATTTTTTTATTACTTATCTTTTATTATTACAACCATAATTATTATTAGCGGCGATGTTATTTGTTTTCAAAATTTATTTTTTGAC
>JAJTWR010000440.1:160000-162500 GCA_021613335.1 Whitmania pigra | reverse complement strand
AATAAACTAATAAATTAATAAATTAATAAATGAATAAATAAATAAATGAATAAATTAATAAATTAATAAATAAATAAAACCCCACATCTCTCAGCGCATGACACATCCAAACGCTCCAAAGACCGAACAAGCCCGGCACTGCGCCCGCTGAGCGTTATGGATGAGGTGCAATCAGAAACTGTAGCGCAACTGCGCTAGCATCACGTTCGTCGGGAGAAGTAAATCAAGTCTCGAATAATTGGAATCTTATTCTGCCTCTGACATCTTCGGGGGAGTCACTGGAATGACCGGCCGTAGGATGGATGGATGGGTTGGTGAATGAATGGGTGGGCTGCTGGGTGAATGGATGGATGGTGGATGGGTGGATGGGTGGGATGGAGGGTGGATGGGTTGATGGGTTGATGGGTGGATGAGTGGTGGATGGATGGGTGGGTGGATGGATGGATGGATGGATGGGTTGGTGGATGGATGGGTTGGTGGATGGATGGGTGGGTGGATGGATGGATGGATGGATGGATGGGTTGGTGGATGGATGGGTTGGTGGATGGATGGATGGATGGGTTGGTGGATAGGTGGATGAGTTGGTGGATGGATGGGTGGTGGATGGATGGGTTGGTGGATGGGTGGGCTGCTGGGTGAATGGATGGATGGATGGTTGGAGTGCGAAGCTTATGGAGGGACAGTGGAAGGACGATGAAAAATAGTTAGTAAAATTAAAAATAATAATTACGATTTCTAAAACTTTACTTTCTAAAATAATAAGAGTATAATTATATCCATAATAATATCCATAATTATAATAATTCTCATGTAGCTATAATCGCATCACTTATCATCAGCATGAGCAGATACTACCTGTCGAAGAACAATTGATGCCGCACAGGTGAGCTGGAGAAGTGATTCATGGTTAAATTTAAATTTATATTTTCTTTTAAACATTAACTTATTAATTTATTTTTTTATTAATTCTAACAAATTAAGGTTTAAATTAATCGGTTCAATAAATTTGGAGAAGGTTGCGCTACAAGCTTTGAAGACAGCGCCAAACCTTTTTACATATCGAGACCTTTAACGCGTTGTCAAGAGTCATGTCAAGACAATGTCAAGAATACATCAAGGCAATGCCAAGACAATGTCAAGAATACATCAAGGCAATGCCAAGACAATGTCAAGAATACATCAAGGCAATGCCAAGACAATGTCAAGAATACATCAAGGCAATGCCAAGACAATGTCAAGAATACATCAAGGCAATGCCAAGACAATGTCAAGAATACATCAAGGCAATGCCAAGACAATGTCAATACAATGTCAACAATACACTAAGACGACGTCAAGAGTACATCAAGACAATGTCAAGGCCACATCAAGACCCTAAATAGTCATTGTCAAGTCAAACTTAAGAGCATTTAGCCTGCGAGGCTTGTTGCTAAAAATTCAAATTGAAGGCAATTCCAAAACACATTCGGTTACAATTTATAGTAATGTTTGCAACGTCAATGGAACAGTGTCAAGACAGCGATAACACGGTCAACAAGACAATGTCAAGACAACGACAAGACAGTGGAACTGTTCAAGATCAAACTAAATGCTCGGAAAGATTAGGAAATCCCTGGAGACGTTGTAAGTGGATTTTAATTGGACTTGCATCTGCAACCAGATTGATGGACTGATGGATGGATGTATGTATGTATGGATGGATAGATGGTTGGAATGCTGGGTGGACTGATGGATGGATGGATGGATGGATGGATGGATGGATGGATGAATGGATGGTTGGTTGGATATATGAAGGCTTGCATGAGTATCTGCGAGGCTTGTCGCTTAAAATGATCAGTTTTTATATTTGATTAAATAATATTAAGAAAATAAAAATTATTAAATCTATGTCAAATTAAAATGTACATTGGAAATTAAATCAATTATTTTATAAATAGTATAGTAATTTTAAATATTTGCATTATTTTAATAAATAATTGGTTTGTTAAATTGTTGTATTTGCTAAGATCGGTTTTACTCAAGATATATTTAATTTTTTAGATTTATTTAAAAATACAAAATATTTATTTATATTACATTTATTTTTAACGTTGTTGAGTTTATTTATATAAATATTATGTATATAAATATTATGTATATATATAAATAATATCTAAATAAATAAACGAAATAAAGTTGTAATTATTTTCATTTAAAAAATTCGACATGTATTTTCCAGAATGTGAAAGTTTTGAACTTTTAAAAATAATTTACAATTCGGGTTGTTCGTGTTTTAAATAATAATTTATAATATAATTTCAAATAACAATTAGAATCTTTTAAATGATTTTGTAAATTATATAATTATTATGTAAAGATAAAATATAATCTAACTATAATCAAAATCTTAGTTGAATCTCTTGCAGAAAGTTAAACACTTAATTAATTATTTATTAGCAAAAATAATCAACTTCAAGTAAATAATTATTTACACTTATTATTATAGTAATTAAAAGATATC
>JAJTWR010000440.1:135000-152500 GCA_021613335.1 Whitmania pigra | reverse complement strand
AACCGATATATTTCTCCATGTTTTAGTTCTTGAACAATTTCAATGCAGAAAATATTGATATTAAATACTTGAAATATAAAGTTATAACAAATATAAAGTTTAAAGGATTATTAATTAACAAGTTGTTAGAAGACATTGGAAACTGGCATGCCATCTTTGGAATGGGAAGATGGAATTTCTAAATTTAAAATTATGTATTCTCATAAATTGAGAAATGCGATAAAAATTAATAAAGGAAATGGTATAATTATTAAATTAATTATAATATTTATATATTATTAAGTACAGTTTCAGAGAGAGTAATGAATTATAATGTATTTTTATAAAATCAACAATATTCATCTATCTCAACATTTGCACAACAAAATATTATTTGAACAAATTAATTTTAAATAATTGCGAGCCTAAATAAATCACGATAAAGTTGTTTAGTTATTACTAAGTTTAAGGTCTATATTTTTATTTACAACCAAATGATTTAACATTCATTAAGCATAATTTATTCATCCAACAAAATACCAGGAATCTTTTTAAAAGTTATGTGTGAAAACTATTTATGATTAATAAATTAATTATTGTAATTATTGATATTATTAATAAAAATTATTATATTTATTTTATTAATAATAATTATTACATAATTATAATTATTTTATATTATTATTATTTTATATTATTAATATTATTATTACAAATTTAAATGCAAGTAGTCCTAAAGATTAATATGTATTGTTATTACACATAAATATAAGGTTGATTTAGTTATTAACTGTTATTATTTTAAATGATTTCATCCTGGTCATGTAACAATTTAATTTTTTTTTTAATTATACATATTCTACATTAATGTTGGCAAAATTCAAAAAAGACAATTTTAATTGTATTCAAATAATTTAAGTTTTGTAATTATAGCTGAAATAAAGTATGTCATTTATTAGTATGCATTCTTAAATTTAAGTATTAATTAGGACAATCACATTTCAAATTCAAGCAGCCGATTTCAGTAAAAGCATTAATATTTAATTATTTATTTATTTCTTAACTATTACAATAAAGTTGTAATATCATAATTTTGATGTTAAAATTATTTCAAATAAAATATTCAATGTTATGGAACAAATATTCAATATATAAAGATTACCAAAAACAAAATTAACAATAGTTAACTTATTAAAACTTTATAGTTTGATAAAACCAAAATTGTTATCATTTACTATTTTGCATTTTAATGTTTTTATTAAATAAAAGCTTAATTACAGTTGTAATTATTAATAACAGTTATTATAATCATTAGAGGCAGACAGTTTGATAATTATTATTTCAGATTATTAAGATATTTTTTTAGTTACTTATGCATAATTCATAGTATTATTTATTTTATAATTTTGCATTATTTGTTTCAGTACCATTCGCATTATATAATATTTTTATTATTTTTAGTTGCCCTAGGATTCCTGAATATTTATTTTACATAACAAATAATGAAATAATTACATAAAAATATCTTTTGAGTTAAAAATTCATGTAAAATAAATACAATTTATTTTTATTACTTAATTCATTTTGTACATTTATTTATTTTTTTAAATCTAAAAAGTATTATTTTATATTACTCATCATCGATGTTTTAATTAAATTGAAATTTGATAATTAATTGACATTAATCGCATTCCTAAAATTGAGGCTGTGGTTTCTTTGGCAGCAGTAACTGATCTCATCAATTATTCATGAGATGATCATCCAGGTCAAGAGGCGTGGTCTTGCCTAGAAATAGAAAAGAACTTTTAGAAAACAACCAAATATTATTTTATTTGCAAAATTTAAATAATTAAATATAAATATTTGAAAACTCTCGTAACGCACTTCAACAGTCTATTTCGTCAATGGCCCGGAATTATGAATCCAGAAAACAAGCTACCACTAATAAGTGAACTAATATTAATTAATTAACCTATACCCAAATGTAACCCTAAACCCAAATAATAAATTATTAAAATTTACTAAAACAGCCCCGGCAAGGCAGGCGGGACTTAGTCCCCTCAACGGTATTCGAACCCATGCTGCCACTATGAGGGGACAAGCCAAAGTTTTATCATCCACCCCGCTAAAAAAATCCTATTTATTTATTTATTTGATTATATTCCGTTGCACAACTGAGATGATTTGGACTCTAAACAAATCCTCTTTATTTATTTATTTGATTATATTCCGTTGCATAACTGAGATGATTTGGACTCTAAACAAATCCTCTTTATTTATTTATTTGATTATATTCCGTTGCATAACTGAGATGATTTGGACTCTAAACAAATATTATGGCGGGGGGTGTTTTATAGACACCATAATTCAAAACATCGAATGAAACAACAGCAGCCGTAGGCGAGACCACGCCTCTTGACCTGGATAATTATCTCATGAATAATTGATGAGATCAGTAGTTAGTGCTGCAAACAATTCCACTCCGAAATTGTGGTATCTAATGAGTTAATTTAAAAATGGTGATGTATGTATTGATTCACTCGAAGAAATTAAATTTATTTTCTTAAATAAAATAATATTAATGATATTAATTAATGTAACAAATAGTAATTTTCAGTATTGTGAATAAAAATTCAATTTTGTGCGTTATGGCTTAGAAACACATTTTATTAAACAAATTTAACAAGCAATCATTTAAATTATAAATTTTTAAATAAATATAAAATCAATTAAATTCTTTCTATTTGTTTGTTTCGGTCACCGTTTACAGACCACGCACACATCAGCACATCCGCACATCAGCACATTCGCACACAGTACTTTTTAAATTTACAAGGATGGGTAATACCTATTCAGAGGAAGAGAAATTGGAAGCGGACATTGCCAATGCATTTCGGGCTTACAAAAAAATTAAATTCAGCAAATTGGTAAGTTCACTTTTTCAGCTTAGATGTTGCAAGATGTCTTTGTTCTTAATCGAGGAATTAATTACAGCTAATTATTGTTAAAAGTTAATATTGTTAAAAGGTAATGTTGCTGTTAATTCCTGTAAAATTTGTGACTTTTAGTTGTCATTCAATGTTGTCTTGTAATTCTTTAAAATGCTCATTAAGTCGATTTTATGATTTTATGAAAATGATGAAATAATATATTTCATATTTATAACTGTTCATATTTCCTATTGATAAATTGCTTAAAAATTTCAGAACGCCGACCCATTGGAAGAAATAAATCCATATTATTTAATCCTCTGGCACATGTGGTGGTTGAAATTAAATTTCCTTTTTGTGAATGGTTTCGAAAAAATCTTGAAATCTGACAAAATAAGCCGTTTGGCGGATGTGTTTTTCAACTTGATGCTAATTCCAAACGCCATCTTCGCACTTTTGTATTCCGTCTGCATGGTTTGTAGAAGATTCAGGAAGTTTTTTAAAAGTTCTTATGTAATACCTAATCAAGTAAGATCTTACGTATACTCTGTCGTCTATTTAGTCACGTTTTTAGTTGAACGAGCTGTATTTGGAATAGAGAATTTACAAATAAACGAATGAGTTTTTTGATGAAACTTTAAAATGTTTAGTCGGTTAAGCGTTCCTCACAATATCTCTCTCCATAACGAAAGTCGTTGTATTGTCCACGAGTTCATTGAAATTCAATAAATAAACAAAAAATTTTTGCTGACGACACCAAAGTAGCAAGAAGTGTCAGCAAGCAGGAAGATGTAGATACACTTCAGGAAGATCTTAACAAGTTATTCAAATGGGCAGAAGATTGGCAGATGCTTTTCAACGTAAGCAAATGCTCCACTATGCATATGGGATGCAAAAACACGAAAGAAGGGCAACCAGGATGATAGAAGGTTTTGGTAAGCTGAGTTACAAGGAAAGATTAATTAGATGTAAATTAACGACTCTGGAAAAGATAAGAAATCGAGGGGTCCTCATCGAGGCATTCAACATTTTATCAGGAAGGGAAGGCCTTTTGCCTGAACAGTTTTTTGAAGCCACAAAAAGTGTTTCTACTAGAGGGCACGATTGTAAATTATATAGGAAGGCTTCGGGAAACTTGAAAAACAATTATTTCAGTTCAAGGGTGGTTTCCTTATGGAATAAACTAGATAAGGAAACCATCCATGCTGACACAGTAGATAAATTCAAAATTTACATAAGTAAATCCGGTTATTAGGACTAAAAAGAGTGGTTATTACACAGATAATGAATGTTTTCATTGGAATATTAGACAATCTTAGTCTATCATGTCATAGTCATTTTCTGCTGAGCTGCCAACAAAATAAAAAATTTCGATTGACATGGCGAAACGAAAAGGCTTTTGGTTTGTACCAGTAAAAACGTGGACTCAAGTGTGATGCAACATGGTTTATTTGATGCTGGTAATTTGAAGCTCCAGTCTCCTTTATTCCTAGACTTAGAGTCTTTACAGTGGTTGGCAAGATATTGTCACAAAGTAATAAGACGATTCACAACAATCTACCATAGTTACTCTTTAAGGCAGACCAATTTGAAATTTTCCGGTGTCATTTTGAGCTAAATATCTGAACCAGGAACCATCAATGAAATAATTTATTAAGCTGCTTTTTGCAAAAAAACAGTTTAACTTGTTTTCGTTTTATAAATTAATTTTTTGAATTACCATTCATTGACAAAAGAAAACATCCAATTTTTGAACTAACTTTTATCAACTCAAACGTACAATAAAATAAAGTTTTAATAATATAAACTTTTGTTAGATACGACATCGATTAATTTCTTTTTTATTTTATTTTAATGAACAAAGTGATCGATTACCATCTGCTTATTTATCCTGCACGGGAACAACAGACTCAGAGAAAATGGACGACTTTCTAAACCTGGAAGAAAGAAAAGCTAAAAATAAAATTCATCGTTTAATCGATAAGTACAAGAAGCACAGGAAAAACAACTTGGTACTTGATTGACTGATTCTCTTTATTTTTCTTTATTTGTCTCGATGTCATGACTTAAGTCAAATGCTGTCACAACTTACAGGCTTGTGACTTATAGGCTGCCATTGTATCAGTAATCGGAGGCATATTATCATCAGGGTCAGTAATTAATTAGTATCAGTAATCGGAGGCTTATTATAACAAGTGTCAGTAATTAATTAGTATCAGTAATCGGAGGCATATTATCATCAGGCTCAGTAATTAATTGTTATTGGTAATCTTCGCATATTATATTCAGAGTCAGTAATTAACTATTGTCAGTAATTAATTAGTATCAGTAATCGGAGGCATATTATTATAATCAGGCTCAGTAATTAATTATTATTGGTAATCTTCGCATATTATATTCAGAGTCAGTAATTAACTATTATCAGTAATCTTCGCAATTTATAATCAGGGTCAGTGCCCTTTTAACCATTGCATGTTATGGTCAAGACCATTTTTCTGTAATAATCGTGTATTATAATGACGGTCCATTTTATTATTAATCCTCGCATGTAGGCGGCCTTGATTATAACTATTGCATATCGTAATCATTTGTTTTGATGATGGCCGTGTGAATTAACTATTAATAATTAACTATGTTATTAAAAGAAATGGTTTACCATTGAAGCATGCAAACTCTGATTACAAACGAACCTAATTCTCTAAATGTTTATTGGAAATTAATCGATGTTAAGTTATAAATAATTTTAAATTAAATTCATTCATTGTAATTTAGATTAGAGTTAATTTCTTTTTTTTTTAAATTAAACTTATTACATAATTCAGGAAAAGAACCCAATAATGGACTTTGAGATATTCCATTACTACAGCATCCTATACTTAGCATCCTACCTTTTATCTAGGGTAGTCTACCTTGTGGGTCCAAACCGTTTGCTTTTCCCAGCCAATTGCCTTTCCGTCTTTATAGCTCTTTGCTGGGGTCTTTGGATACTGTGTGGGTTCATGGACAGGTTTAAGTGGATAGGAAATATTTTGAAGGAGATAGCAAATCTACAGAGAACATTGATTCATAGTTGTATCTTTTACATTACCTTAGTCAAGATAGCTTGTTCCAGTTAAAAGGAATGACGATGGATAGCATGCATTTGGGCGGGTTTTGTTCGCTTGGACATGATTTTCGAGCTTATTGAGTTTGAGGTTTATGGAAAAAATAAATTTTGAATTTTGTTTTGTCTTGTGTCTTATGTCTTGTCGGGTCACATGAAATGTCGTATCACTAGGTTTAATGACTTTTATTAACAGATTAAAACACGCAAAATCCTGCTTAAATACTAATATAATAATAATAATAATAAAACTAAAAATGTTGGCTGTTAATTTCATTGTGTTGTTCTGGAAAAAAATTGCGAAGATAGGGCAGCAGTAAATTTTGGAAGATTTGATTCGATTTGGGATTTGGGCATTTGGGATTTGATTCTATTTGGAATTTTTTGATTCTATTTGAGATTTGGTTGTTGAGATTTAAATCATTTTACAAATGATTTGAGATTTGACCATTGAGATTCGATTTGATTTGTGCCCATCACTGATAATGCCATATCAATTAATTACGAATATTTTTTTTGTTATTAATATTAGAGCCACCTTTGCAATTAATCAGTAATAGTAAATGGTTAATAAGCTGTCAATCGATATGTCGTCTTAAATCTCATTAATTCCAAATTATTGAACAATCATTCAGGAAAAGGAGACAACAGTAGACATGGGAAGTTACTTTTTTTACTTTTTTCTGTTCATCTTAGTGCACCTTTCCTCGTGGATTTTCGGCCATTTTGGTATCAAGTAGCTGTTGGTTGTTGTGAAAACAAACAGGTTGCTTGCAATCTGTTGCAATCTGTTCGCTTTTGAGCCGTTATTGCCGGTATTACACTAGACTGGATTGGCTGGTGAATATTCTGAAACAGGTGCCTGTACAAATGAGTTCTTTAGTCCACAGTTTGATCTTTTACATGAAACTATTCATATTTTTTGCTTTTCCAGAATAAAATAAATGAATTAATTTTTAGATTGGTTGTTGGTTGTTTCAGTGGACATGATTTTTTTGATTTAAAAAAAAATAATTTAGTAATTTTAAACTCTTTCACATAAAGTCGAAAGAATTGAAGATAAGTAGAGATTGTTAATGTTAGTCATGATGAGTTTATTAATCGTTTAATAACCAGTGATAGTTGAATATAAAAAATTACTGCAAGGTTTTACAGGTCTTAAGTAGGAATATGTTTAAAAAAAGTTAGTAACCAACTGAATTCGCAATGGTAAAACGGAAAACTTAATTTTTAATTAAGAATTATTTTATTTAACATTTTGACTTATATTACAAGAAAAATTCAATTTAGTGCACTAGATTTATATAAATATATACAAATATAAGTGACATATATAACTTAATATTCATTAATAGTTAGTTATTTATTAAAATTGCATAACAATAAATTCAACAAGCGTTCAACAGACTAATAAACCTCCACTAAACGATTTACCAAGAAACACCTTGGATATTGGAAACGAATTAACGTAAATGATGAAAATTGAGACTTCATAGAGACTGCAGAATCTGAACGTAGATTAATCTTTTTTTGGAGACCTCTTGTTTGGTCTTTTGTCTCATTGAACTTACGAAGTCAACTTATACTTGAGATACCTTGACCCTAGTGTCAAGGATCAAAAGGATTCAGTAAGAATCGATAAAAAAAAATCTTTTGTTGACCAAAATAAATCGAATCGCTGCGGTCGGTGAAAAATTAATTTAAAAAAATTAAATTTTAAAAGCTATTTTATTTACAATTTTGAGTTAAATTATATGAATAAAATTAAATACATAACTTAATATTTATTAATATTTATTTATTAAAAGTATATAAAAGTATAATAAAGGTAATATGGATTATAAAATACAAAATAGCAAAAATGTCTTAATACTTCATATTCCAATTACATATCTTTACTTATTTATTCAAGCGTAGCCAATATTTTTTAATACATTACTATAAATTATTAATTAACCTATTATTATTTACTATATTATGTTGATGTGCAACCCGTAATACATTAAGTTATTATACAGCTAATACTAGACGATATTATTAATTCACTTAAAATAATGTAAATTTATTTGTAAATACACAAAGTATTAAAATTATTAGTTGCTTGATTATAAATTGAAATCATCATTATACTTTATATTTTAAGGCATTAGGTTTACAATTATAAACAATAAAATCAAATTAATAAAAGTGAAAGTTAGTAATTTATTTTGCTTATTAATTAAGTTTACATTTTAATTTATTTTGCATTTTGTATTTTACATACTAATTTAATAGCTTTGGCTGATAATAAATCAATGCTATGTTTTTATAAAAAGAAATATTAAAATTATAAATTATTTAAAATAATTTTATATTAACTATAGTACTTAATCAATTGTATGTTGTATTTGTATTTAATTAGTAAATAATTGTTGTGTTCAGCAATATGCAATATTTATTAACATTTAAAAACGGAATCAGAGGTGAATTATAAGTAGTAAAAGTATTTAACTAATTTCTTAAATGTTAATTTTAATCAATAATTATAATTAGATCAATTTAATTATTATTTTAAATTAATATTTAATTAAGCTATAATGATGTAATTTAATATAAATAATTTTCTATTATATATTCTGTACTCAATCATTTGTTTTTATGCAAAATAAAAAAAACAGCTTTGAATTTGTAAAAAAGTGAAAATATGATTCAGTTTAGATTTATGATTAATTCAAACCTTTAATACGTCAGTTTATTATTATTATGGACGTCATGTTAATTTTTTTAATATCTTACTAATAATTACAAATTGCAAGATTTAGAAGTTTATTATCAGCAGTTATTAATTAATATTTGACAATTTTTAGCGAAAAGAGACGTTAATTTATTTTCAAAATTTAAAGGAAATAAATAATAAATTACACTTCATAAAGAATTCTTTCCCTGCTGACTGAAATATTATCATTTAAATACACTTTTTTATTATTAATAATCAATTTTTTTGTGTATTGTTTATATCTAAATATTATTTGACTATTATAATTAACTTTACTACTTACTGAAAAAATATAAATAATTTTTTTATATATTTTATTTTGGATTAAAGTTTACTAACAAAATTCTCTACTATAATTAATGTTCATAATAAACAACATTCAATTCAAATAATTCCAGCATTTGTTTTTGTGCAGCATATATTTAATATTAATTTATATGATATTTATTAATTTAATAATAATATTATTAACACCATTACTGTTAACAACAGTAATTGATTTTATTATTTAATTAAATTAATCTTTATTAATGTTAATATTTACTAAGCTAATTTTAATAAATAGAATAAATATAAATATTATTATTCTGTACGAAGGTTTGTGTAAACAAAATAACATTAATTATAAAATTTTGTTCCAAACTTTTAAATTAACTTTAAATCGATATTTACTGAACCCTGTTGAACCTTGAACCCAGAGCCAAAGCTCCAAGCGTTGGCGACCTCTGAAGTTTGAATTTTGACCGACAATGGGTCTCCTAAAAATCCACAGAAGGAGTTTCTAAAAATTTCTATTTGCAATCTTGTCGAAGTTGCCGCCATTATCATGTTCATTCTTTTCATCAGCAGAAGTGTTTTTGGTTTCTGTAATGCACAAATGAATTTAATCGACTATTTACCACGTGGCATGTGATTGTTGTTGCACATTTTTAATTAAACTACTATTATTGAATATTAAGTTATATATAAAGTTATTATAAGTTATATTGAGTTAAAAGTTATATACATAATTTAAAAAAAAAAATATTAAGTTATATATAAGTTATGTATAAAAATTATAAGTTACATTAAGTTAAAAGTTATATATATATATATTTTTTAATTATATATATATATTTATAATTAAAAAATAATTCATATTTAACCCTGTCTAGTCTTGACCCTAATTCAAGCAATAATGTCTTCTTAAGTTGAACTTAGACCAACAACGGGTCCCCATAAAATGACTTCCTGGTTGGTTGTAATCATGTTATTTATTTATTTATTTATTTATTTGATTATAGTCCGTTGCATAACTGAGATGAAAACTCCGTTGTAATCATGTTTATTTATTTATTTATTTGATTATAGTCCGTAATGATGTTGAAGCTGTCCAAATTAATACGTTCATTCTTTTCATCAGCTAAGGTGTTTCTTGTTGGTAATTCACAAATTAATTTAATCGCAATCTATTTACATATTATTATGCATGTGATTATAGTTGCACATTTTTCTTAAATTACTATTATTAAATATTAATTTGTATATAAAACTCTAGAACATAAAATATTCATAAAATTTAAGTGAACATGTTAAATAAATGTGATCTTATTTAAAAGCTAAGCTGCCACCTGTGGTGTATTATTTTATTTAATTTACTTGTAATTATTAGAAATTTTATTATATTTTAATTATTTTCATTTATTAGAAGTTATATTATATTATATTATATTATATTTATTTTTATTTATTAGAAAGATATTGGAAATGCTCTGTTAGTAAAACCCAATCAAACCTTGACACTTTTTTTTTACAAAAAGTAGTAATTTTCATTATGATGTTAATGTAGGTAAAAATTAAATTAATTTTAATTTCCATTGTGACGTTAATTCATTTACATTAGCCGAGGCGTTTCGTGCACACTCATTTATCCGTCTACTTGACACGTGGTAATTCATTATTACGCAATTTTAATAATTAGCCATTATATAGATTTAATAGGCTATATATTAAAATGTAGCAAGTAAAATAAAATTATTCATAAAATGTATGACATTTAGTTTAAATAAAAAAGCTCTGATTTAAAAAAAATTAAACTTCAACCTTCTTTATCACTGACAAAATTAGAATTATTGCGGTTAATAAATTTAAAAAAATAATCAATTCATATTTAACAATGGCCCTAATTAAAGCAATAATGTCTCCTTAAGTTGAACTTAGACCAACAATGGGTCACCAAAATAATTAAAAACACGAATACCTACTGGCCGACTTTGAAAAAGAAGCAATCTTCATTATCAAGTTATTTCATTTCAGTGTCTGAGGTGTTTCTTGTAAATAATGTTTAAATTTTTTTTATTTAATATTTAATAGCTAATTCGCACAACACTACAATTATCTACAGCTGATGTTGCTAATTATGTGTTACTGATTGATTGTTATTTTTTTTTAAAATTAACTAATAAGATAACGGAACGTTATAAATTTGTTATAAATTAATTCTAATAATAAAATTTATGATAATTCATTTTAATAAGTAATATTTAATATAAAAAATATTATAAAATTTAAAAAATAAGTAAAAATATGTAGTTTATTTACTGAACGCTAGGTAGCGGGCATTTTGTCACGAAACGAAACGAGTGTAACGATAGATGGCGCTTTAATTTCTTCTTTTGTACAATTTATTTTATTGAATAAATCCAGGTGAACATTAAGGTGAATAATACCTTAACTTTCAAGCAACTAGTTATTAGGAGCTCGTAAACACTTAATGTAGTCCATCTGAAATGATTAACTTAATGAAGATAGATTAAATTAATATAAACTTTACGCATTTAGATCCTTTTATTAAAATAAATTAAAATTACAATCCAAAGCTCAAATTTAACTGGATATTCAGATCTAATTTGATTTGAAAATTTAAATCCATCATTTTAATTCAATTCCAATTAAATCAGTAGCGTCGGTAATGGCAACAGTCGTAATGTGTCGTGTTCGAAACCCAGCCTGCACTGCCCCCAGCGCCCATGGGGAAGGAGCGCTATATAAATGGTTACAAGAAGCGCCACTGACGATTGCAATTATAACTATAATTACAATTACAATTAAATGTTCATCTAAAAATGATGTTTTCGCATGAAAATGGTATAAAACTTTCATACCAGGATATCAACAAACACAGGATACTTATCTTACTTGCTTGACAAATTGCATAACAATGCATTACATTACATAATCTAATGATACTTTGGGTGGTCAATATTAGTGATTCTTATTAAAAATGATATTATCGTTAAATCTATTATTAATAATTTGATTTACGTGATTAATATAATTATAATTATTAACGTTAACAAACTCATATTTCTCCTCTTACAAGATTTCTCTTTAGTCTTTTTGTACTGCTCACGTCATTGAGGTTACGTTGTCACTTCACTATTGCAGATATGTGCGCAGTTTTGTACAGTAAGGTCACTCTTCAACTGTTAAGAAAAAAAAATGATCTTCTCAAATTGGGAATTTTCTGAGCAATCCATTTCGATTAAGTCTTACTGTCTGAAAATACTTAAAAATTCGTCATATGTCTCAATGATACAGAAACAGAAACAAGTACCAATGCATGCAGTGATATCGGAAACGTTAAGTTGTAACATTGAGGCTACTGAAGTAATAAAACTATTTCTTGCCTACAGTTGAAATTATATTTATTATTAATATTATTCTGTTAACGTTAAAAGTGATCGATGGATGGATAATATTACTTTATTATTAAATAAACTCTTCAGCAACTTCAGTCAAGGAAGCCTTACAATTATGAAAACTCAAACCAATTGGAGATTTTAGGGATATTAAAATTTATCAAACTACTTTCGGTAGTTCAGTCTGTACATGGAAAGTGCATTCGTTTGAGTATCAAGGGAATGGGGAAAAAAGGTCATATGCTCTTGACTAGAAGCAAAAAGGTTAAAAAAGGTCACGTAATAAAGTTGTTCCAGAGTTTGCATCAGAGTAAATCAAATAATAATAATAAAAAACCTGAAATGACGTCACTGTTGAGTAGATATGTTAATGAATAATAAGTAATAATAAGTATTCGAATTTAACAATGTATTAAGTTTTTTATTTAATAATTTACTATTCCTGGCTGCTTAACCATTTCACTATATAATATTCGTATAATACGGGCAATGTCTACTTGGAGATTTTTCGATTCTTGAGATCTTAGAACGTCTTGATATCGACCCCAATCATATCATGAATTATTTTTTAATATTTTGAATGCTCATGACACATTCCCAAGACTTAGCATAGCAGACGTTCTGGATCTTCAATTCATTTTATTTATTAATTTCAATTAACTATAAAAGCGATAAAAATCATAAAATCATCAGAACAAAGTGTGTTTTAATCAGTTCTTTATTTCAAAAGCACTTCTGCACAAAATGCAGTGATCAGTTAAAACTTAAAACATAAAATTCTCAAATTGTGATTATAAATTAAGAAAAATAAAAAAAAATAATTCTCTTAAGCTGAATGTCATAAGCACAAATCAAATTCTTTCGACCATTCACAGGTCAACTTGACACACAAAGCAATTAGCCAGGTTGCATTGGCTGTCATTCCACACAAGATTTTTGTCGGCGGGAGCCAAGAAGTGCACGCAATCTTCAACATATTTTAGGTTATTGGGTTCGCCCTTTAGCCAGTTGGTATAGGGCATCTCCAGTGCTACCCCGCGGCTGGGTATCCATGCGAAGGTGCCATTTCCACATTTTCTTCTTCCAGCAATCCAAAATGTTGGTTGAAAGAGATCTGGATTGTAACAAGGACCTGTGGATGAATATTTTATTATTATCTTATTATGGTAATATGGCAATATGTTATTATGGTAATATTTTGTACTAGTGCCATTTCAGAGCCACTTAGACTGGGATGTTATAGCTGTCTTGTATAATAAGTATAACCGTAAGTAAAAGAATTACTATAACTAATCAACTACTGCATCAAATCGATAATCAAATGAAACAAAAAACTCTCTCTAATGTACTTTTAAATGACTGAACAACCGAGTTCAGTGCATTATTCGTGCCGGGATTCATAATCGTGACAAGGTGAGAGTTCCAGTTTTGGCAGGTGGCCGAGGCTTGATCCCAGGTCTGTTTAGTCGAGAAGGCCTTGTAACACTTGTTCACTTCGCTGAAGTAAGTAAATCCGCTTGGACATGCGCCACATGCTGTCAAGATTAATAATTTAACTGATTAATTAACTTCTCGAAACATAAACGATCTATTAACATAACAAATGGATTCTTGACAAAACTTAACTTATTTAACTTTAACTTAACAATTGGCGAAATAATTGCATAAAGGTTTTTTTTCGTCAAAGAAATTTAAAGTAAGTCGAAACATAAACTCACTCTGTGCTGACCCAAGATAGGGCAGAACAAGGAGGCTGAAAGCAAAGAGCAGGCAAGACATTCTCAGGAGTGTGGTCCACAAATCAGTCGATAAGTTCAACAAAATCCTAGACTCCTTTTATAAGATTTTTCGTCCATTGTATTGTCCACGTGATTGACGCCGTGTTTTTAATTACTTACCCCCGTGATGTGCGCAGTTTGCACATCAAGGTTTTTAAATTGCTAAACTTGAATGATATATTTTGGGAAATTTTTTGCACAATCCATACCGAGTAAATCTTGCTGTCTGAAAATTTCTGAAAAGTATTTTTATTATTTCTGTCTTTGAATGGTTGCATTACTATTAAATATTAAGTTATTATAACACCCACGAATTTTCAAACATTTGCATTAAATATTTAACTCGTCAAAGTTTGAATCTCTTTCATAAAAAAAAAATATTTCTTTCTGCCAGTTGATGTGAAGCATTATTATTATTATTATTATTATTATTATATTATTATTATTATTATTATATATTATTATTATTATTATTATATTATTATTATTATTATTAGATTATTATTATTATTAGATTATTATTATTATTATTATTATATTATTATTATTAGTATTATTATTATTATTATTATTATATTATTATTATTATATTATTATTATTATTATTATTATTATTATTATTATTATTATTATTATTATTATTATTATTATTATTAGTATTATTATTATTATTATTATTATTATTATTATTATTATAATTATTATAATATAGATACTAATTCTGGTCCTAGCAATGTGATAATTTATATACCAAAATTAATTTGAGATTACTTATTAAATTAGTAAAATTATTTTTTAAAACCCTGCAAAAATAATAATACAAGTTTCTCGACAGAATTAGTAAAGTCATAAATTAATATGATTATATAACATTAATACATAATATGGTTGACATAATTCAAAATGTTTGAGTTTGAGTCAATTTGATTACTTAACATAATAGATTAATTAAAATAACATAATTTGGTTCATTATTTGGTACAATAGTTATCACATAAATTAAACTAATGCATTCATCATGTTATACAATCTAACTAATCTCTTATACATAAGGCAAACTCAAACGATCTAAATGCAAAACTAAAACCGAATCTCGAAACAACTCAACCGTGACAGTTTCCCAACATTTCTGAAGAAATGACGAATGGTTAAAAAATAAATCTTGCTTACTTTTGCAATTTTTTTATGATTATGATTATTATTATTATTATTATTATTTATTATTAAATGTTTATTTTAATGGTTGTTATTCTGAGAAACAATCAAAGAAAGAACCTCTGGTGAGATAAAAAAAAGCCTTAAATCATATTTGAGTTGATTTAAATAAATAAATATTTGATAACAAATAATTTTAATTAAAATAGTTTTAAAAGCACAGCACAGATTATTAATTATTAATGTTATTAATAATGTTCGAGTGAAGTTAAAATATTTAAATTTCGGAAAAAAATGTGATGAAATACTAAATAATTTATTAATATATTTTTTCTATGATTTAATAACAGTATTATTTACTTATTTCATTGATTTTCATCAAATACAGAATATTATTTTGTAATTATTTTCATTACATTATTAATTATTATTTTACTATTATTTTCATGGCGTTAATGGCAGTGAAACGTCAACAATCATAACATTAATTATAATTAAAACATTCTTCAACATAAATAATAACAACAATGTAATTAAACAATCGCCATGTTAGAAAAAATAATTAAGCAATTCTTAATACACCAATATATTTAATTATTATATCAGTAATTAATCAATACATTATTTTAAAATATTTGTTATTTATTTCTAAACCATTTCATTAAATAAAGTGGTAAACGTTTACATTATATTTTAGCAGTGGCATTATAAAATAATGTTATTTTCAATACTATCGCCAGATGAATAACTGAATATTTCAAGAAATATTTTATTTAATTCACCAGATGACTTTGATTATAATTGATATTTTTAAAAATTCTTTAAATCAATAATATTATTAATTCATTATTAATTTTAACGTAATTTTTTGTGAGAAGTAAGCCTTGAAAAATTTTGAAAAGCTTTTATCGAAACAATTCTAATTATCGTATCAATTTCATTTCAACCTTAAATGACATTAATTATATTTGTTTAATAAATACAAATTCAAACATATTTTTTTAATAATTAAAATAACATTATTTATTATAAAAAATTTCATTTTTATATTTATGTATTACATATTTCTTCAATACTCAAAGTTTTACAAAAATAAATAAATTAATTAATTGTAACTTATATATTTATTTATATATTATAATAAAACAGTACTACACGTCGATATCCCGATATTCTGAATTAAAATGCAGAAATAAATTCAACATTAAACAAAACAAAATGGCTTCCATTCACGTGAGCACCGAAGACAATTCACCGGAATATAATTCATTTGTAAATTGATTGCACAGAATAACAAACATTATTGAGACAAAAATTATCGTTTCCAACGGGCTTTGTTTGGCTTTCTTTTGTCTTGTTTGCTTTGCTTTGTTTGCTTTCCAGCAACAACAAAAGAGTTGAAAAACATCAATGGCGTTGATTGATGTTTCCTTAAATGATTTTTTGCTTTTATTAAGATTTTGTTTTTAATATTATTTTGTTATTTTTATATTATTTTTTTTGAATTTTTATTTTTTAATTATTTTTTTTTCTTTCTGCTAATTAATACCGTGAGGATTTTAACTTAAAGCCTCACATTAATTTGAAGATGGAAGATGTATATTTTTAGATTTAATTTAACAATAAATAATAATAATATTACTAATAACAACAACAACAATAATGTTAATAACAATATCAAATACCATATTTTTAATAATTAAAATAGTAACTAATTTATTTCGAAGAAAATTGAGCTATATCAAGCTTTTTAAATAGTTAACTTTGAATAATTATTAATAAATGGAATATTGTTACATTAAAAGAGTTTAATATTTAACCTACAATTTACTCGCTAAATATATTAAAAATAAATTGATTTATAGTTTTACAAATATGTTTTAATACTTTTCTTTTTAAAGGTCATTTTTAATTATGTTCTTTTTACAGCTGAATTATAATAAAAGCTGTTTGAAAATTTCTTAGTGAACGAGGTATTTTATTTATTACATTAACACATTTTTATTTTATAGAACCTTTTAGAACATATTTCCTAGATATTACATTTAAAAATTTAACTACCTTTAATAATATTTCAATATAATTTGTTTAAATTTTGTAGATTAAGAATATGCAAAATA
>JAJTWR010000440.1:90000-120000 GCA_021613335.1 Whitmania pigra | reverse complement strand
CGAACACTGCCCTAGGACGGCGAAGATCCCCTATGGCATGATGAGCTACCCGAGAACACTAGATAATGAGACGTCTCTGGCGCGTTCCATGTTCTCGGCTTCTCCATTTTCGCCAAGCTCTGAGTACGCCAAACGTCAGCAAACATGCAAGCAATATTCGTCCAGCAATTCTGGTCACACCGGTAGCAGTGAAGGAGGTGATAGATCCCCTAATGTCTCCGAATCTGATGAGAGGGCTGTCCCGAACGAGGACATACCGTCCATACCTTCCCCTAACTCCACCAAGGGCACTCCACCAACGCCCATTATTTACCCCTGGATGAAAATGGTACACGGGCAGAACAAACCTTTAAGTCATGGTGAGTGAGATTGCTGTTTTGATGATGTAAGGAATCACATAATTTGACCAATTTTTATTTGGAACTGTTTAATAAAATAATCCATTATATCACTGTGTATATAATATATTATTATATAGTCTATTAAATTTGATTTGACGATTTAATAATGACTTTGATGACAACATCACCCAATTAAGTCAATGTAACTTCATGTGTCCATAACAAGATGTCAATAAACCATATAACTCAAAGAAAAACATTCAAGCAATCATCTCAAAACATTGAGTCAAGAAAATTACTCAAAATCGATTAGCCATCTCATCTCCTCCACCCGGCCATTTATCCATCCGTCCATCCGTCAGTAAGACAGTCATCCATCATCATCCAAATCTTTCATAACCATTCATCATCAATACCCATGAACCAGTCTAAAAAATATGGCCTCTCTTCCATAAAGAGACAAAATAACTGAATCTAACTGAATCCTGAAAATTCACCCGCACGGCGAAGAAAGCCACGGACGAACGACTAGTCTAATGAAACAGACGAGTAACAAAAGACCGGGAAATGACAAAGGATTTCATTCTGAGCCTTGATTCAGAAAAGCCCCGAGCGACAGATGGCTTGCCATCCAATTCTAACGCCTTTATCTGGCGTAGACTTCATAGACTTCCCTAAAAGGGGGGTAAGGGTCATTTATGGGGGGATGTTTGGTCCGATGGTTGATGATGAGGTTTTGTTGGGATGTTTTTGGATGCTATTGGTGAATTAAAAAGTTAATAAAGTTTATTTATTTTAAAATTTTGAAATGACTGTTTGTAACGTGGAATATGTCTTTAGTCAAGATATGTCTTGTAATTGGATGGACATGATGGATTGTAATTTAAGATTGGTATTATAATTTATTTTTAAAAAATGTATAATTTAATAATAATATTATAATTTATACAAATAAATTCATCACGAGTGGATTCATCCGTTTAATTTTGTCGAGGAAACGGACAAGTGACGCAAAATGGCATTTGTTGATATTTTTAATTTAACCACTAATATATTACTAATATTAATATTATTAATACTCTTATTGTTATATAATTAATATTATTATATTATTATTATCATCATTATTATGATTATTTCACAATCCATAACATTCTTTTCCGAATATGTCGTCTGTCCTTTGATGAGCTACTAACGATTTGTCAGTTCAAGCCGCTGCCGCCAATCATCGTCGGCTAGCGACATCTGTCGTTCGTCCATCTGTGGGGTAGGCAATTATTTAGCATAGTTTGCTAATAAAACATAAAATTTTGATGTAAGAAAGAAAAATAAAAAATAAAATAATAAATAAATTAATAAATAAATCCACGGCTAGCCGATGGAGTAAACAACGGATAAACAAGCTGATGAAATTCTGATTCGCAGTGGCTAGAATTTACGGATAGGTCAAGTCCTCCGGGTCTAAATCAAGACCGCGTTGGCTCCGAGGGCGCTATGGGCTGATTGTCGTGCCGTGATTTGTGGGGTAGGACGGGGTAGGGTGGAATAGGGTACGGTTGGATAGGGTATAATTAAAGTGGGATATCATGGGGTAGGTTAGAGTGGGGTAGGATAGGATAAGGTCGGCTAGGTTAGGGTAGGATAGGACGGAGATGATGGGGTGTAATTGAGCAGATCACGTGTAATGGGGAGCTGGCAGTAATTAGTTCAGAGTGGTTCTTCTGCTCTCAATGTTCCTGCCACATACGTTCTCCGCAGTGCGCATGCGCGTCTATCGATGAGGCTCGGGATATCATTGGTTGATGGAGGGGACTGTTAATTAAAAATGTTTGCCTATGTTCTGTGTGTGTATGTGTGTATGTGTTTGTTAATGCATGTGTGAAGTGGTTTTATAGTGGTTGAGTATTTTTGGTTGACTAATGTTATTATTGTTATTATTATAATTGTTGTTATTGTTATTATTATTATTATTATGAGTGACATATCCATGGCGCTTCAACAAGCGCAAGTGTCTTTTATTAAGATGTCTTAAGAGCACTTAAACAATGAGGAGAACAATACCATGGCACGATAGGTATTTTGTAATAATAATAATAATAAAAACAATAATAACAATAATAACAATAATAATAATAATAATAAAAATAATAAAAATAATAATAATAATAATAATAATAATAATAATAATAAAATAATAATATAATAATAATAATAATATAATATAATAATAATAGACGTTTTATAATTGTTATAATAAAAGCGTTAATAAAACAAAATAAATGCTGACTTTCTATAACCCATTAGTTTTATTGTTGACGTTAATGACAATTAAATTTAATCTTAATAAATATATAAAATATGTCTTGCTGTGGAATTTTTGAAATTATAAATATTACCAGCAGTTACAGTTTATTAAATTAATAACTATATTTTTCATATTAATGTTCATTAAAGTTTATTAATTTAAGAAATATATTTATGAGCAAAATATAATTACAGCTCTAACAAGTACATTAATATGGTTAACAGAGATATTGATAAAGTTTAAATATGTTAGTTATTTTCAGAAAATATAACGGTTAATAATCACGCATCACTACTTTTAATGATTAATAAGACAATAATTATAGTTATTACGTTAATTAATAAAAATACTATTATTTTATCAAATTATTCCTCAAAAGATTTCTTGAGCTTGAGTTGGCAAAGGAAATTATCCAAGCATCTTTCTGATGCTTTTGTTGGAGCTGACAATGTTGACCTTTGAACTCTGCGGCCTGAAAATATTTTGACACGCGGGCCATTTGTGCTTCTGCAT
Organism: Whitmania pigra; assembly: GCA_021613335.1. NCBI lineage: Eukaryota > Metazoa > Annelida > Clitellata > Hirudinida > Haemopidae > Whitmania > Whitmania pigra. The sequence goes on along the minus strand of JAJTWR010000440.1, from coordinate 116,841 downwards.
GCAAACATTTAGGTCGATGAATTATAACTGAGAGGATAATGTATTATTATTGTGATGATTATAATAATAATAATTTTAAAAAATACTAATAGCATTATTATTAATAAATAATAAAAATAGTACTGTAAATACTCTAATTATGTTATGCGTAATATGTGTTAATTGATTATGTAATTATAAATTTTTATTTAATGTAAAGTAATTTTTAAAATTAATACATTTTTATAATATAAAGTATATATTTTATATACTAAATGAATATATATTTTATGCAAGAATAATTGTTTACTAATAATAATTATTACAGTATCTCAACCATATTCATTATTAGTATTATTTTAATATATGTCAATTAACTACAACTAATATTACTTTATATTATAATAAATATCATAATATTTATAAAGTTATATCGATTTTATTTGTTAAGAGGATTACATAAATATAAAATATTTAATAATATTTATTATTTCTCTTTGTTTGCATTATAAGTTAAACTACAGTTTCAATTAAAGTTATTAAAACAATTTTAATAACGCCTAATAATTTTTTTACTAATAATTAATTATTTTCTAATTAAAATAAATTCAGCTAATGGAAAGAAACTCTTCAGTGCCTTATTGATTTTCTGAACCATTATAAAAAGTATTTTAAGATTTTTTTAAATCATTATTTTTTGTTTTCAAATTTAAAATTTTACAATTATTTTATTTTTACTTTAAAACTCAAATTTATTTCTAATGATTACCAGGAGACTTTTGAAAAATTGCATTGAAAAACATTTTATTGAAGCCATAATTTTACAATTTTATCAGTATCTCAAATATTATTTCAAAAATTAAAACAAATTAATTTTTAATTTAAAAACAGCAATAAACTTTAAAAAAATAAAACATGACATAATAAATAAAAACATAACGTAATAAATAAATTACAGCATACTAAATATATTACAACATAATAAATAAATTACAACATAATAAATAAATTACAACATAATAAATAAATTACAACATAATAAATAAACTACAACATAATAAATAAACTACAACATAATAAATAAACTACAACACAATAAATAAATTACAACATAATTAAAACAACAGTACACAATAAACAAATCGCAACTCTTCATCTCATAAAACATTCATCATCATCATCATCATCATCATATGCATATGGCGCTATATAAATGAAGTCACAATCATCATCATCATCATCATCAACATCAACATTTCCCTCAGGTCACTACGGGCTGATCACAGGGTCCGACTTCGTGGATCAGCTATCCTCCTCGGAGAGCAAACGGGCACGCACGGCCTACACGAAGCACCAGATCCTTGAGCTGGAAAAGGAATTCCACTTCAACCGCTACCTCACCAGACGTCGGCGCATCGAGATCGCCCACTGCCTCTGCCTGACTGAGCGTCAGATCAAGATCTGGTTTCAGAACAGAAGGATGAAATGGAAGAAGGAGAACAAACTGCCAAACACGAAAAACAAGAATCAAAGTAAACAACAACAGCAACAGCAGCAACAACAACAACAACAAATTGTTGGGAGTAATGAGGGCCATTTCGATGATAATCCTAACTCGGTTAAGAAAGATCTCGACGGATGTGACGACGACGCTGTCGAAGGAGGTGATGATGATAATGATGATGATGATGATGATGTCAACGAACAATAATTATTAATTAATTAAGATTTTGTTTTTGTTTAGGTTTTTCTTCCTTAATTATTGTTGGTGGATTGACATTGTGGTTTATTTTAACATATTTTCGAAATCTATAATTAGTTAATTATTAATGTTATTAAGTATAACTATTTTTATATTATTATTATTATTACTACTAGTGTCACTATTATTTAATGTTAAACACATTTCGTAATGAATAATTTTTTCGTTTTATTGTTGCTTAGAAACTATCATCAGGCCTTCATCTTACATGCTCAAAAAAAAATTATTTTATGAATTATGAATTAAAATATTTTACGAATTAAATTCAAATTTATCCGTCCGTTAAAAGTGTCTTGCTAGTCATATTATTGGTGCCTTTAAAATTTTAATTAGCCGTTATTAATGTTATTAATATGATCTTATATTATTTTTTTTATTATTATTCCATGATCTTATATTATTTTTATTATCATTCCATGACAGGTAATAATTTTAATGCAAGTTATATAATAAATAGTTGTAAAAACAACTATATTCTTTGTATATTTTCTTTCGAATTATTTTTAATTGAGAGATTTTATTCTTGAATTAAATCGTTCTTCTTGTCTAAAATATTGTATTATATTTTCATTGCATAATCATTTAAATATAATTCCTTGTAAACATTCCACCTTGTGTAATAGATTATTTATTTATTTATTTACATGTAACAGATTATTTTGGAAATATATTTTTTTTTAATATTTAATATTTAAATATTTTGAATATATTCCATTAAAAAATTATAACATTTAATGCTCAAGTTGGCATCGGTGTATGTTTTGTCGAGTGTTGAATAAAAATGTTTTTGAATTTTTTTTTAAAATAAAAATAGTTTTTTCTTGAATTTGCTCTGAATTTATTCAATTTGTTTTAACTTTAATTAAGATTTTCCAAATGGTGAACAAGGACAAGACACAAGGCAATTTCTGAAGTCAAGAATTATTTCAAAAACAAGTTCAACAATAATTAAAATTCAGAATCAATATTTAATACAATTAAAAGATGATAACATAACAATTAATAATACGATTAAAAATTAATAATACAATAATATTTAATACAATTAAAAAATAATAATAAATTAAAAATAAAAACATTCAATAATTTAAACCCTTACAGTAACACTCTTATTAATTAGTTAAGAACATGATACTAACGATTTTACGAGAGGTCAGTTAATTAATTTATGACGAAGGTTCACAAGATTAACCACAGTCAATAAACTCGTTAAATCTCAGCGTGATTTGGGAACGTTGTGTGTGCGCTTGATACTAGCGATAAGATAATTTACTGATAAACTAATTTAATTTTATTACTTAACCAGCTTCTGCTGATTAAGAAGAAAGATTTAAATTGATTATTATTTAGAAATATTTTGATAATTAACGACTGTGATATTGTGAATTCAGTTTAATGATAGAGTTACTTGCTTGAATAGCGAGCATATTAACTAGATAAGCAAAATTAATTAAGCATACTTAAATAAGCGGATCTGTTTAAATATGTTAGCATAAACATTACCACACATATTCTTAGTGACAGGATGATAAGTTTATATTACTTAAACACAATTAATTAGTTAAAAGCATTTAGTAATAAAGTCGTTAACGCTGATTAATAATTAATTTGGATAATCAAGATCGCATGTCCAATTCTCATGTTTCTGTTGTTCTACTTTTCGTGTCTTCTAATTACTTATTTGAATTAATTCACAAGTTCATTAATATTATGATTATTAATCTCTCCTAATGATAATAAAATTAATATCAGGAACAATGATAATAACAGTCATACTAATAATAATAAATTAATTCCAATAATTATTCACCAGTCATTAATAATCAGAATATTAATTAGTTCACACTGTAATCTCATTGAATCCCCTTGCTTATCAATTATTCATGAACTTTAATTATAATTAAAATAATTTATGACCATTTCACAGAGGCTGTGTTAGGCCAGGGCTGGACTTTCCATTCTGCTATTTATACATTCCAGTTTCCTGTAAACAATCCCTTGACTGGTTATGGTAAACCTGTCCATCAAGGATAAACAAATCCATCTTTCAAGGAAGGATGAACTTCTTCTGTCTAAACCGATTATTTACATTCGGAGATAATTTAGGCTTTCGAGAGAATTTAATGCTGTAAAGATTTCAAGGGTGAATAGAATTATTTGGAGTTATTAATGAGTTGCAATCATGATGATGATGATGATGATGATGATGATGATGGTGATGATGATGATGATGATGACGATGAGGATGATGATGATGATGATGATGATGATGATGAATGATGATGATGATGATAATAAAAATAATAATAATAATATGAATAATAATACAAATAATAATATGAATAATAACAAAATTAATGACAATAATAACAATGTTCATCCTCCTTAATTGATCAATCATCCATCTTGTTAAGTATATTTGTTTAACCCCTGAAGGATTATCCAAAAAGTATGATCAAGATTCCTGGTCCCAAATATTTTGTTTGTTTGTTTATTTGATTATAGTCCTTTGCATAACAGAGATGATTCGGACAAGGTCCCAAATATAAGTCGAGCTTAATTATTAATGTGAAGCTGAAACACTAACGAAGGTGGTTTTATAAATATAATAATAATAATAATAAGAATAATAATAATAATAATAATATAATAATAATAATAATAAGAATAATAATAATAATAATAATAAGAATAATAATAATATATAATAATAATAATAATAAAAATAATAATAATAATAATAATAATAATAATAATAATAATAATAATAATAATAATAATAATATAATAATAATAATAATATAATAATAATAATAATAATAATAATAATATAATAACATTAATACATTCTAAAAATATTGCACCGATTTGTATCTCCATTATTACCTATCATAATCAATTAATTACAGGAACTCAACAACTTCATAATTAACTGTATAACATAATAATCCGTATAATATTAGGACTCGTTATTTTCAACTGCAGTCGAATAATTAAGCTCAAGATCGCAAGATTAAAAGCCACATGAAGGCTCCTAAAAACAGTCTCTAACTTGAACGCATGTCCATCTCCTTATTTACGACCGGCGTGGACGATGTCTATTCTTGAACTGGAAAAAAAATTCATCCCATCCCATTTTATTCTATTCTATTCGTCTTTTTCTTATTCTTATTCTTCTTCAAAGCAGAAGATTGTAAAGCAGAATACGTTAGATTGCAATTAGGCACAATTCCATTCTCGGAAATATATAATAATCAATTATCTAAGGACCCTTGAAGCAGAGGGTCCAGTCGTGTACTCCTACACATAATAATACATAATAATACATTATAATAATAATAATAATAATAATAATAAATATGTATAACATTATTATTATATACACACACAATAATAATATATACATATGTATATCTAGATATCTCGACCTATCCGAGGTCGCTGTGATTGGATTGAGAGGTCGTGGTAAGTTTGTTAAGTAATAGTAAATGTCACATGCATGGCGTCAGAGTTTAAGTCCAAATCTGTAACGAATAATTAATTTAAATAAATAAAATAAAATACCAGAGGCTCTTCTAGTAGCCATTTATGTAGCGCATTTTACTAGCTAAGGCGCGCCAACATGACTTATCATCAGTCATTTCAGTAGTAGATAGAGTTCAGCACTTGAAATTAACATTCAAAATGCCAAAACACCAAAAAGCCATCAAGTCCAATCAGACAAACAGCACTCAAACGAAACTGACATTGCCGTCTGCCAATAGCAATTAAAAAGCGACGCGAGTGTCTACTTGTGACCGCGCAATGACACTCCACCTGACACGTCATGTCATGACTCATGTCATGCCAATATCGAGATGGAAAAGGGGGCGTGGTCTCAGGAGATCGCGTGGAATGTTTCCGCTTCTGAGAAGTTGTGGATTGCAAAAAAGTAATTTTTTTTTTTTTTTTTTTATCGCATCGAATGGACGAAAGAAATTTTCTTGAATAAATGCAAATGCTCTCTGGTAAATATTTAATTAAATTGCACACATACGATTTCATGCCGATGGAAAAAAAATGTCTGCTCCTTTTTGAAATTCTTAGATTTCCATAACATGTAAGACTCATCACACGGACTCAAACAGGATTCAAAAACAGTACATATTCACATACACAGAACAACTAACACACAGATCGACACGTACACACAGAGTAACAACCTCACAGAACATCACACGCAGACGACTTCCAGATATTCGAATTGTTGAAAAACTAATTCTCAAAGCCATTTATCCGCTTGTCCAAAGAGCGACGAAGGAAGTCGAGAAAATTGCAGTTCTTCTGATAACCTCTTGATTTATTCGACCAGGCACTGTTCGGCCGTAAAAACTGAAGGGGCAGTATATAAAATTCCTATCCGATTTTTCCACGGCGCCTGGAATACGACCGTGGAATAGGAGACCGGTGAAGCGCGAAGCTCGCCACGCTCCGGTGGACTCCAGTCAGGCTGAGCGCCGTCCGACTATGTCTTATTTTCTTGCTCCATTTGTCGAGACAATCAAATATTTATCTGGATAAATCATAATCGACCGATTCCGCGTGCCAAGCGATCCGTGAATTTAGGAGAATTGGAGGAGAGACTTTATTTTTAGTTCGTCGTACTCTTCGCCGTGGTCAGTCAAGTGAAACGTTATTGATTTTTTTCTGTTTTTATTTATTAAGTTGAGGTTCTATATAGTTGAGAGTTAATAAATGATAAAGATATTTACCATTAGCAATTATAATATCAACAACAGTAATAATAATAATACTATTACTACTACTTCTACTAATAATAATAACAATAATAATAATAATCTTTATTTAGATTAATGATTTGAGCTGTTTTTACAATCCGAAAGTTATTTTGAAGTCATCCTTACAAACACGATTTCACGAAGCTGCTGAAACCTAATGCGGCATCAAAAGAGATATTCAAATTACTTTCTACTTCGTAAACATCTCATTTACTTTTCTCTTAATTAACTATAGCTCGGCGACTAAATACTATTTTTCCAGTTGCTAATGATAGCCTTCTTTACATTTTTTTACTTGTAACGAAGCAAACGCAAATTATTAGCAATAATTAACTCGGTTAAGTAACTCTTCACGCGTTCCACGCTATCATCTAATAGATAACGAATTAATTACTATCTCGAACAAAAAAAGTAAAAAGTAAATTTACTCTCTACGGCCTATTTTCGAATATAATCACTCTCTCTACTACTACTACTACTACAAAATCTAAAAGTAAATTTACTCGAAGTCGTATTTACCCCACGATGCCTGTAGGTCTGAGCTTCTGTAAATATATCGACTGTAAACACAAGCCCAAAACTACAGGGCACTGTGAAGAGATCTTAACGCTTCCTTCATCCGCTCAGAGACAGCCTAGAAAAGACAGCCGCAATTCTGGATCCAAAGGATATAGTGCCCTGTGGGTAATTTTTAATAATAAATTATGTTAATGAGCGCTAGCCGGCTGGCCAGCTAGCTAGCGTTCGCGCACCATTGGCTGGACGCGGCCTAGATCCTTGTGCGCTGCGCCTGATTTGCGTATGCATGAGATTAATTTATTACTCCGTCGTCGTCGTCGTCGTCGGCGTAGTTTATAGTTAATGAATGTCTGAATTATTATCGCTGTCGAAGATTTAAATATGATTTTGTAATAATTTTTTCTGAAAATAATAAATACGATTCTGAAAGTTATTTTTGCAAATAAATCGCCAGAGTTGCCTAACATTCATTCGGTCGTCCAGCGGACATAGAAAATCCATTTTCCGAAGCGGCATCTTTACGGTCAGATAAGGCATTAATACCGGGGTCGTAAATATTTACAAATAAACATTAATTATTCATGGCTTACTGGATGATTACGAATAATTATTATAATATAATGACAATAATTATTATAATATAACGATAATAATTATTATAAAATAATGATATTAATTATTCATAGTTTAATTATTATTTTTCACTTATGGATAAAAATATACTGATTTAATTTTTTACAATACTAACTTATTAACATTATTTAGTTTTTGCAGAGTATAATTTAATTTAATAATTATTCACAATTCTTCTACAATTCCAAGACAAAAAAAAATCATTCAGAACCATTTTAAGAGCCCATTAGTGCCTGTGTAGAAGTGAATTTAAAATCTGCTGGTTTACAAAATTCCGCGCATTTTCTACTTCCACTTTTGAGTTAACATTCTCTGAATTCATTCCTTCTTTTGTCGATAGATGGGATTAAGTTTAAATTTATTTTTAAATTCACATTTTTACACTTCAAATAACATCTTAATAATATCTTAACAATATCTTAATATCTTAATATCTTAATATCTTAATATCTTAATATCTTAACATCTTAACATCTTAACATCTTAACATCTTAACATCTTAACATCTTAACATCTTAACATCTTAATATCTTAATATCTTAATATCTTAACATCTTAATATCTTAACATCTTAATATCTTAACATCTTAATATCTTAACATCTTAATATCTTAACATCTTAATATCTTAACATCTTAATATCTTAACATCTTAATATCTTAACATCTTAATATCTTAACATCTTAATATCTTAACATCTTAATATCTTAATATCTTAACATCTTAATATCTTAACATTTTAATATCTTAACATCTTAATATCTTAACATCTTAACATCTTAACATCTTAACATCTTAACATCTTAATATCGTAATATCTTAACATCTTAACATCTTAACATCTTAACATCTTAATATCTTAAATATCTTTAATATCTTAAAAGCACAAAAACTATAAATAAATAAATAAACAGCTTTCTAAAATTGAATTTCATGCTTGCATGAATGATCATGAATATTCGTCTGAATTCAGAATGTCAAAATAGAATACAAAATGCCAGTTTGGCACGCAAATTCGTGCACAGGTTGCCATCGAAACTCTAAGATTTATTTATGCAGACAAAAATAATAATAATAATAATAATAATAATAATAATAATAATAATAATAATAATAATATAATAATAATAATAATAATAATAATAATAATAATAATAATAATAATAAATAATAATAATAATAATAATAATAATAATAACAACAACAAAGTAAAAACAAATATTAAAAATTAAAAACATTGTTTATAAACGTTTCACCTCAGATATCTTTATGCATAGTTTTAGAACATTTTTTGTAATATAGTTCAAAACTCAATTTGAAAAATTCAACATTATTCCAACAAGCTCTAAAACAATATTCTGCAACATTCGACAAACAATACAAATACACAAAATATACAAAATGTCCACATACAATACAAAGCAATCGTCTCCAAAGCAACATACAAAAGTATCATACAAATCATCCGAATTCAGTCACTCACTCACTCACTTGAACCCACTAGCTAGCCGACATGGCACACGCGTGTAACTCAAGCTTCTGTCTTCATCTTAACTCGGCGATGAAGATGAAGATGATCCTGATGCTGCTGATGCTGACGACGACAACAACGACGACGACGACGATGACGTTCAAGAAGATGAAGAAGTTAGAAAATCTGAAATCATCAAAACGTTCAAAGAGCCTCTAGACTTATTTTTCCAAATCGATTTGGCTACCCCGATCGCGTACAAAAGTCAGCCCGCTCGGAGTATATGTACACACATCCTTTGAACCGCGGACATGCAGAGATACAGGCAGAGGGAGCACGGATGGGACGAAAGCACGGGCATCCAGAAGCAGAAAGGAAGATACTGAAGATGCTAGAGAGGCCCATCTAGCTGTGTGTCTGTTTTTGCCTCAGTCAGTCAGTTAGCTTTGGCCGTTCGCAAGTGTGCTATACTGTAAAGGCTGAACGCGAGTTAAGAATTTGTCTAGAATATTCGTTAATTGAAGTTAATTAAATTAGGATCATTTAGTACATTTATTTATTTATTTATTTACGATGGCTTGTTACTTGTTATATTTATTATTATTTTTTTTTTGCGTGCCGAAATGTTGTTTAGAATCCTATTTTAAGATCGATAAATCATATTAATAATAATAGATAATAGATAATTATACATAACCGGATAGGTTAAATATAATTCACAGCGGAATTTTCCAAAACAAGACGTTAACCTTATCAAAAAGGAGCAAGCTAGTTAGTTAGTTAGTTAATTTCTCCATTAATGTTTAGTCACATCCACACGCCCATCACAGATTCACACGCACATCATTCTCCATTTCCTCTCTCTCTCCTTTCACAGTCACCATCGCCGAAGGCTGCACAATTCCAGTTGTCCAGCAAAATGTTCGGCATGTTTATAGCAGGGATACCAAACGCGCGCACACGGAATAGCCTGCACATATCTGCTGTTCTGATCACGTACATAGGCACACATACATAGGCAGTCTTGCACACAGACACACATACATACGTACATACATACAGAGAGCAACATAACGATACTTACAGACAGACTAACAGGGACATGCCATAAGCAGTAACTTAAAGATAATCTGGAATGGAACAACTCTGCTAATCAATAACGTTAATAGAGTCGGTATTAGAACGATGAATAAAAATTAGTAATATATTATTTCAAGTAACATTGCAATTATTATTCTTATTCTTCTTATTATTATTCTTCTTCTTATTAATATTATTATTATTATTATTAATTCAAAGAACTAAACAATTTAGCATAAATGCTACCCAACTAGATCCTCAAATTTGAATAATTGAATCACATTTTAAATTACAGCAGTAACTTCGGATCCACCGTCATCAAGAAAAGTGCTGCGTTCGACTGCAATGGAATGTCATCATCATCATCATCATCGTCATCATCATCGTCATCGTCGTCATCATCATCATCATCATCATCATCATCATCATCATCATCATCATCATCATCATCATCATCATCATCATATCATCATCATCATCATCATCATCATCATCATCATCATCATCATCATCATCATCATCATCATCATCATCATTCATCATCATCATCATCATCATTATCATCATCATCATCCATCATCATCATCATCATCATCATCATCATCATCATCATCATCATCCTCATCATCATCATCATCATCACAATCATCATCATCACAATCATCATCATCATTACAATCGTGGATGAACGAGACAGGGTAAGTAAGTAAGTGACTAAAAAGAAAAAACCGCCAGAACAAATCTCCATCTTCCGGTAAAGTAACGTTCTTTACGACGGACCACGAACGCTTCATTCCAGCGAATCCGCAGCGAGGAGCCGAACACAGAAAACTTTGAAAACGAATTCTGGGAAAAAAAAAGAAGAGAGAAAACTAGGAATACCGTCCGAACCCAGCGTATGCCAATCTAGCGCGAAGACAAATCTCCATTATAACGCCGCAGACGTTTTAGCGCAGCCTCGAGCGTCGATTGTGCGCTAAAAAAAGGAAAACGCGGTAGAACCGGCGTGTCATTTTCTCATCAATTGATATGCACGCCGGGTTCCTTACATGTTTCCTTTAGGCCTTCATTTCCGAAGAAGATTGGATAAGAATTCCTAGGAAGGAATCGAGATGGAGAGAGAAATGCCGGAGCTGTCCGGAATGGTACCGCGGTGGTACGGGGGTTTGGGGGGTTGGTGTACGGGCTCGATACCTCCCAATTGTGTGCCTTATCTATAATTCGTTTCTGATGAAATGAAAAAAAAATCTCTTATCCTTAACTGGGATGATGAGACGGGTTTTATCTTTCGGAGCGCTATTTCAGGAAGAGAGAAATATTTTAAAATGGTTATCGTCGATTGACGATAATAATAACAATAATAATAATAATAATAATAATAATAATAATAATAGAATAATAAATAATAATAATAATATAATAATAATAATAATAATAATAATAATAATAATAATAATAATAATATAATAGTAATAATAATAATAATAATTTAAAATATATCAGATCCATTTCCAATTATCCGAGCGTTCAACAATGTCTCACAAACATGCAAGCAAAAACATTTCCGGCATCTTCATTTCTTCCATCTCTCTCTCATTTCAGCTTCACCATCTCTCTTCCAATAGGCGAGGAAGACTAGAAAAACAAATAAAACAACATACAAAGTAAACAAACATGCCAGACGTCCGTAAAACATCTCAAAAGGAAGTAAACAAAGCATACAATATAAGCAGATAATGCATACCGCGTAATCAAACAATGCATACAACGCAATCAAACAATGCATACAACGCATACAAAGTAAGTAAGCAAGCCAGCCATGCGTAAAAAACATCCGAAAAGATCTTAAACATACAGCAAAACATACAACAAAGTAAATAAACAAAACAAAGTAAACAAAACAAGTCAGCCATCCGTAAAACCATACAGATGCGTCCCATGATTCGATCTCACACAGTCATTCCGGGCGATGGAAGAAATTTTCCAAACAAGCACTCCAGATGCACGCATGATTTCCTCTGGAAATAGAGAGCGCCACCAGTGAATTACGGCGCCCAGTCGTCTGCTATTAGAGCGCCAAGATATTTTCTAGCGCTCGCAACGCAACGTTCGTTCGATTGCGTTTTTCCAGCGATGGGATGCCGTTATTTTGTGTGCGTCTGTGTATGTGTATGTGTATGTGTATTTGTATGTGTGTTTGTGTACGTGTGTTTATGGATCAGCCGGAGAGAACGATTGCTCGAGGATCAAATGTCACGCGTTTCTGACTTATTTACGACTCCGAAGAGGGCGGCTGAGGCGATCAGAACGGATGGGTTTTTTGTTTATTTATTTACTTATTTTTTTATTTTAATTTTTGAATTTTAATAATATTTTATTTATTTATTTATTAATGTATTCGTTTTTATGATTTTTGAAGATAATAACAGAAATCATTGGAATGAGTGAATTGTAAAGTGGTCGTTTTCGAGTCTGGCACAGAATATTGTTTCGATAACCAGCTTTGTAGTTATAATCGTGATAGGTACAAGATTATTATTATTATATTATTATTATTATTATTATTATTATTATTATTATATATTATTATATTATTATTATTATTATTATTATTATTATTATTATTATTATTATTATTATTATTATTATTATTATTATTATTATTATTATTATTATTATTATTATTATTATTATTATTATTATTATTATTATTATTATTATTATTATTATTATTATTATTATTATTATTATTATTATTATTATTATTATTATTATATTATTATTATTATTATTATTATTATTATTATTATTATTTAAATTGAAAACACCTTCTTTAATCTATCAACTTCACAATAAAGAGGCTCAATATTAAGTGAAGATGGTACCTGTCAAATTTTTCTAAATTTTTGGATGACCGTTCTGGGATTACGAAACAATAAGCCAAATAAGGGTGATCATCGTGGTTATTGTTATTATTATTATTAATAATATTATTGTTGTTGTTGCTGTAGATAACATTATTATAGATATTAATTAAACATCAAAAATACTTATCAACCACCAAATAGACAAGGAACATGCAACCTCTTTCCAATTTTATCATAGGGGGGTACATTTTCCTCCCACGAAGACAAGCGAGGGTACTCTGGACTAGAGAGGGCTGTTTATGCGCCCAGCCCGCCTTGTGCAGATTGGAAAGCCAATTATATCGATCCAATTCCTTGCCTCTCTCGGCAGCGATGTGTAATAGTCTCTCGGATCAATGAGACTGTTTGCTCAAGAAAGTATTCATGATATCCTTGTATTTGTTTGTGTTTATGGATGGATGGGCTGGTTGTAATTTAATAGGGCGGTGTGTGGTTGCGGTGGGATGGGGGTAAGGTCAATGTATTAATTTAAATAAATTATTATAATTACTCAAACGAATACCAATAACAATTATTATTATTATTATTAGCAAAAGTGATTAAGGGTTGATAACTATTTTTTTAAGACAACTGGAATCTTTTCCGCAAAAAATGATTGTACGATATCTTTTACAATTTGTAACTTTTTTAATTATCAAATTTTGTTGCCTTAATGAAAACCTCAAAGTAACAACAACGTTATCGATAATAATTAACAAATATGACTGCTACCTAAATAATAAATGAGTAAATAAATAACTAACAATCATTTCTACAATAATTTTAAAATATATAATATACACGAATAAACCACCATCAATTAAAAACCCATTCAGCCTTTGTATCCACCATTTGACTCTCTACCCTAACCTCAAATCTTACTCTACCCAGTCCGCCCTTTGTTCGGTAGACTAATGACTTTTAAATGAGCACCCTTAACGAGTTCTCGTCCATCCCCGGTGTCGTCCACGGAGTGTCTCATTAGCATATGAAAGAAACAAGCGATCCTAGAAAATCGTAGACCGAGGTGTCTAGAGGAGAGACACCTTTTCTCTAACGATTCGCGATGAACGCCATTGGCGTTGTTTTAGGATCGATTTAAATTTTTATGGAAATTATGAAATTTCACAGACCAAACATTTATTAATAACATGATGGTTATAATAAGAATTTGAAAGTACGTATTAAATAAAATAAACATTATCCTTTGATAAATAAAAATAACAATAACAATAATAATTGCAACATAATATCAGATTAATAGATATTCACATAACGAGTCATTCAATCAACTAACCATTTCATTTAGGTAATATTTAACCTTCTAAAGTAATTAAATAAAAAAAAAGCTTCTAAACTAATAATTAAATAATAAACTAACTAATAGACTAACTAATTAAAAGTTTACCCTGCCAAAACCGTCTTTATCAAAAGAAGACTCGAAAACCAGAAAAGCTCAGAAAATTGGCAGAGGCGGAGATGAATGTAATTGCATCTTTGGAAAAGCTGTTACTGGAAATGGAAAACACATTGGCCGAGGTGTCTTAGGTTGGAACCGGACGCTCCGTACGGTGTCGCATTTCCCGGCTGTCGAGATTGAATATCTCGGTGCACAGGTCTGCTAGAGAGTTCTGACACCAGAGGAGGAATAATAATAATTATTATATTGATATAATTATTATTATTATTATTATTATTATTATTATAGTTTATTAAAAAGTTTATTTATAATAATAATAATAATGTAACTAGTATGTAATAACAGGCATGAGCTTCCATTAATCTTTGTTTTAAACTGCAAATGTGTATTTACGTCTAAATCAGAATTCAAAAGAAAAACAATCTTAATTATTCGTTCGAACGAAGTGGAAATAGTCGACGTAACGACTCGACCAGGAATCAACATTCAACCGTGGAGCGTTGACAATGGCTTTGTCATTGCGATCATTGTTCTAAAAAGGTCTGAATTGAAGGGGAATTAAAGAGATTAGCATCAAAGCCGATAGACACACGGACGGGCCAAAAGTTCATCTAAAAGATTCGATAAATAAATCTTTATTTATTTATTTGTTAATTTGATTACAGTCCTTTGCATAAACGAGATGATTTGGACTGATAAATCTCTGATAACATCCATCCGGATGATATAAAATTTCTCCCAACGACAGCAGGGGACACAATTAAGTTCATTTAACTAAAAGATTTGCAAGTCTTGTAAATCTCTTCTAGATTGGCCGGCACCTCTAAAACATTGACGAATCGTTAACAGCTCTGCTAATAGATTTACTATTACTATGTTGTCGGCTTGAAAGAGTTTTGATGAAAAAGAATATAATTTGCCAGGAGATTGGTTTTGTTAATTGATTCTTGAAATCGAGAATAAACAAATCTAAAGATGATAACAAATTGACATCATGCGCATGATGAAGACGATTTGAGTTTTAACTCGAGTCTACAAAATCGCATAAACTCATCACTAACGTGTGCTGCGAGTGAGACTAATGAAAAAATGTAAATTAGTCATTGCCGACAAAATGATTACAGCTGGTTACTCTTTTGGACAGAAGTGCAGTAATTGATGATTACAAAGGATCAATTTATTTAAAAAAATAATAATAATTAATAAAGACTGATTGAATGAATAAAGGATAAATTTTTAATAAATAATAATAATAATAAAGACTGATTGAATGAATGAAGGAATGCCATTGAAATTATATTTACATTCTCATGATAATGAGATAGAGCCATCAAAATCTCATTTCTACAAATCTACATTTGATCAAAGACACGGGACACAATGGTGTATTGACAGAACATCTATTTTTGTGCGCCGATATGCCAATGGCAATTGTTTTCAGAAAAAAAAAATACGGAGACATTGTTTCAAAAAATCATTATGCTAATAAATTACTGACAACAACCCGACATGAATTAGTTTAAAAATCAATCTAGCATGACAGCAATAAACTAATTAGTATCCATCCACGTTTAACGACAAGCTTAGCCTAGTTAGCCATTAACTGACGAATTCAACCAACCGTGTCAATCACAATACTGGCACATCCCTAATTAGTTTACGACCCTTCAACAAACCAGAAACACAGTGATGGAGGGCTATAGATGTTTCTATTATTAGTACATTGGCCTGCCCAGGGCAATCCTTTGGAGGGAAGGCTGGTAGGTGTTATGACACCCTAGTATAGTCGTTAAGATCTTAATCTCTGTTGGTCGATTGTGTTATAAAGGTTCGTAACAATGTTGCCTCTACAATTCAGTATGGTGAACTGTGTGATCCAGGTTGATTCAAACTATGATGGAGACTATTATTATTAATAATTATTATTTATAATTCTAGCCCTAGTTCTTACTGTTTGTAATTTATTACAATTAGTTAATCAATAATAATAAAAATAATAATAATAATAATAATAGCAAGTTACTAAGAGACAGATGATCACAAATGAGTCTAATGATGCGAAAATCAGAGACTAGAGACAATTAAATTAAATACATCGAAAGTCTCAACTTTGGAGTACTTGAGTACAGATTTTAATCTCATCGGATTAACAGATGTATTGCGATGTTTACTTGTCTCGGAGTGTCGACCGCCATCGTCTATTGGCGGGAAAATGGTGTTTCTTTATTGCACTGAAACTGCACTTTTGCAAGGTGAGCGACTAATGATGCTAATTAAGATGTGATTTCGGGAAAATAATATTTTCAGTGTATGGTTAAGAATGATAAAAATAATTATAAAATTAATGATGTTGCTAATAAAAGCCAGTTGGAATAAAAGAGAAAATTCAAATTTGTGTTGTTTTTGAGTTTTTGTTTGTTAACCATTTAAATCTTAACATAATTTTTTATTTTATCAACTTTTGGTAAGTGGTTTAGTGGTTATGTAATATTATAAATTGTGTCCTAATAATTAATCAATATTAAATAATGCATTAATAATTAATAACAACCATTTTTATCAGTTTACCATTGTTTCGTACAAATAACCTCAGAAGGGTTATCAAAAAACTAAGTCCATGTGAAGCAGTCAAATTCTATTTATTTTGTCGAGCATATTTATTCTGAATTGAAACAATGACGAAGGTGTTTTCATAATAATAATAATAATAATAATAAAATATAATATAATAATAATAATAAAAATAATAATAATAAATAATAATAATAATAATAATAAGAATAATAATAATAATAATAATAATAACTAATAATACTAATAATAATAATAATTAATAATAATAATAATAATAATAATAATAGAATAATAATAATAATAATAATAATAATAATAATAATAATAATAATCATAATAATAATAATAATAATAATAATAATAATAAATAATAATAATAAATAATAATAATAATAATAATCATAATAATAATAATAATAATAATAACAATATTAATAGCAATACTAATAACCATACTAATAACAATACTAATAGCAATACTAATAGCAATACTAATAGCAATACTAATAACAATACTAATAACAATACTAATAACAATACTAATAACAATACTAATAACCAATACTAATAACAATACTAATAACAATGATAATAACAATATTAATAGCAATACTAATAACAATATTAATAGCAATACTAATAACAATACTAATAACAATACTAATAGCAATACTAATAACAATATTAATAGCATACTAAAACAATACTAATAACAATACTAATAGCAATACTAATAGCAATACTAATAGCAATACTAATAACAATACTAATAACAATACTAATAACAATACTAATAACAATACTAATAACAATGATAATAACAATGATAATAACAATATTAATAGCAATACTAATAACAATATTAATAGCAATACTAATAACAATACTAATAACAATACTAATAGCAATACTAATAGCAATACTAATAACAATATTAATAGCAATACTAATAACAATACTAATAACAATACTAATAGCAATACTAATAGCAATACTAATAGCAATACTAATAACAATACTAATAACAATACTAATAACAATACTAATAACAATACTAATAACAATACTAATAACAATGATAATAACAATATTAATAGCAATACTAATAACAATATTAATAGCAATACTAATAACAATACTAATAACAATACTAATAGCAATACTAATAACATATTAATAGCAATACTAATAACAATACTAATAACAATACTAATAGCAATACTAATAGCAATACTAATAACAATACTAATAACAATACTAATAACAATACTAATAACAATACTAATAACAATACTAATAACAATGATAATAATAAACAGTAATTTCAAAGAATCTCCTTATACACGCCGCCATCCAAAGCTCTAAACAATGGAGCACAAACGAATGTTTTGACATTTCCACATCAACAACTCCATCCTCAAGTCGTCATCATCAGCAACTGATGAAGGAAGTGAAGCTTTTAAAGGCAGCTGGAAAAAATGAAAAGCAATTGAAAGGTTGATCAATCAACTGATACTTTGATCTCCTTCTGGAGCAATTTTGGGGGGGCATTTAGAGGGGAGATAGGTGGAAAAGAGAGAGATAGTAATAATTGAAACTCGAGCGTTTGTAATTTTTGAATTTTTTTTTTAATTTGAATTTTATTTTAATTTTAACAATTTTAGATAATTATTATTTTTGTATTTGGTTTGTTTATGGGATGACAAATATTATTATGATTTTTTTAAGGTGCTGGATGAAAAATAACAATGTTGTTAATAATTAAAAAATAATAATTACAAACTAAATTTAAATATGAATCTATATTACTGCTCTAGATTAAGATATAAATAATTTTTAAGAGGCCAGTAATATAAAGTTACACAACTAAACAGAATTAATAAAATATATAGAATCAAATAATTAAGAATTTATGGTTAATATTAGGCACATAGTAATTGTACATATATTAATAAATATTTTTTATATTAATTATTAATATTGAGAACATAATAAATAAAAATTAAATGGAGCAAGACATTATTAATTAAATACACAGGATTGATTGTTAAAATTAATTTCTTTAAAATGAATTATCTGCGCATGCTAAAAATTTATCAATGTCATTCTGAATATAAATGACAAGAATATTTGAGAATGATGAGGAGATAAATTTAGAATATAATTACATAAGATTTGCAATAATTATTTCAATTCCTCATAACAATTTTATATTAATATAGAACCTTTTACAAATAATAAATTTTTCTAAAAAAAAAAATATATTGATTCCTGTAATTTGATCTAATTGCAGCACTCAAGCTAAATGCAGAACAGCAAATTACTACACACCATCAATCAATCAGTAAAAAATAAAGAAAAAGTATTAAAACATTTTATAAAATATAATAAGTTGTCATTAACTAATAAAATAAAGTAAAACATTAATAATATTTATTTTAAATAAATTCCAAATATCATTACCAGCATCGACACGTAGGGCAATTATAAATGCACCGAATGGACAAATGCAAAATATTCAAATAAATAATAAAACATAAATTCAATAAGAAAATATTTTTACTTTTTTTTTTTGTTGAAAAATACCTATGAAATAAATGTCTCGAGATTAATTGGCTTGCAATGAAGCCAATTTGGACGTCCATCTTAAAATCTCCATAAGTGCATTCGCTTCTCGTCTTTGCAGAAATTATGGAGAAAAATATATTATATTATATTCATTTATAAATTTTTTTTTCTTTCAATTACAGGAAAAGCTCTAATGATGTTGTCCTGAGGCGTTGGAATGTACGTGATGAGGCCAAACCAGGTATGAATGAACCTTGAGTGAATACTGAGAACAACTTCAATTATTTTGTGTTTCTTAAAAATTTATTCCAGAATTTTTTTTTTGAAAATATTCAGTAGATTTAAATTATATTTATGGTTTTAAATTATTTCAGTGGTTATTGATTTTAATTTACAAAAAACATTCGTGCATAAATAATTATCCGTAGTATTTTGTTTACGGATGTGAAGCTGGTGAATGTATTTTTAAAATGATATAGCTACACTTCGATAATAAATGATGATTTGAAATATTTTTAATTATTTCTGTAATTTTTCAGTTAAATTATTTATTTTTTTTTGAGAATATGTTTTAAAATTGTGCATAGGAATGTTTTTCAAAAATTTTACAAATCTACTGGTCTCTGGCGAATAAAACTTAAATAGGCTCATGAATTCGAAATGAATTTTAAACATTTAGGTTACAAAAAATAATTAATTTATAATTTATAATTATTTTTACAATAATTTTATGTGCTGCTAACTAATTTAGTCGAATTATGCAATTTTGTTTTCAATGAAAAAATATTTATTTATAATTAATAAATAACATAACATAAACATAGCATAACAGCACATAAAATTATTGTAATATTATTACTAATAATATTTGACATTTATTTGTTTCATGTTGTTTTTGACTAATTTGCATAATAAACGATTTATGGCTGCACCATTCATGCACAATTATATTTTTGAATATTTGATATATTACATTAATTATAGAATTATATAATTATGCACAATTATAAATTATATTAATTAGATAATATATTAAACATTATACATTTTTTAAATCAAAACGAATGAACATGTTTTATTTATCAATAATATCTGAAAATATGACATCAGGAATTTAACAACAATTTAATAAAATGTATTTGAAATGGTTTGCATAGGTTATTGTTAAATATCTAATGTTTATATTTAAAGCTTATCTATATGGTTCAATTATTTATTTATTTACATTTATTTCAAAAATATTTTTAAGAATAAAATATTTTGCATTTATTCTGATTATTCAATTGTTTGGTTTTTTGTTTAAATTTGATGGATCGAAATAACATTTTAAAAAAAAATTTACAATATTTGTAAATTATTTAGTTATACAAAAATATTAATTGCGATATGAAAATATTTTATTTATAAATTATAAATTTCAAATTTCAACAAATCCGCCCAATAATGCCAATGAACAAAGCTCCCCAATAAGCTACTCATCAAAGCCGCCCAATAAGCTACTCATCAAAGCCGCCCAACAAAGCAATTCCTGGCATTCCAGTGGAGCCAATGCGGTGGAAAACAAAGGCGTTGAACTTCCTTCTTTGGAAAAGAATTCATTCATGCGTGGACTTCTATGACGTCTGCTCATCTGCCGCCATATGAGTTTGTGCCAAGATGCTCTTGTGAGTGAGTGAGTGAGTGAATGAATGAGTGAGTGAGTGAGTGAGTGAGTGAGAGAGTGAGTGAGTGAGTGAGTGAGTGAGTGAGTGAGTGGTGAGTGAGTGAGTGAGTGAGTGAGTGAGTGAGTGAGTGATGAGTGAGTGAGTGAGTGAGTGGAGTGAGTGAGTGAGTGAGTGAGTGAGTGAGTGAGTGAGTGAGTGAGTGAGTCAGCCATTATAGAGAGATGATGATGGCTTTGATGCCGTTATTCGTGAAACATTTTCTCCTTTGAATAACACAGCACGTAGTTTATATATAGATTTATTATTATTGTAATATTATCTAACACATAATTGATTATTTTAAGGTTACTATTCTATTACTCATAATAATACTCGATATTATATTGTTTAATATATTGCACAATAAAGAATAAATTTTAATAAAATTAGAATAAAAATATATTTAATATGTAATCATCATGTAATTTCAGATGCATGCAAAGGTCAGAGCTACCCGTATCGCCATTCATGCCTCAATAAGATGGAGTTGAAGAACTTCCGGTCACGACAGCGGAAGTCACCATTTATTCATCCATCCACCTATCCATCTATCAATCCATCCGTTCATCAATGCATTCGCACATTCACCTATCTATCAATGCAACATTCATCCATTGGACTCTTCCGTCGAACAACCATCTATTCGTTCAAGCATCTGCCCATCCACCTATACATCCATCCATCCATCCATCTATCCATCCATCCATCCATCCATCCATCCATCCATCCATTCATCTATCCATCCATCCATCCATCCATCCATCCATCCATCCATCCATCCATCCATCCATCCATCCATCCATCCATCCATCCATCCATCCATCCATCCATCCATCCATCCATCCATCATCCATCCATCCATCCATCCATCCATCCATCCATCCATCCATCCATCCATCCATCCATCCATCCATCCATCCATCCATCCATCCATCCATTCATCCGTCCATCCATCCATCCATCCATCCATCCATCCATCCATCCATCCATCCATCCATCCATCCATCCATTCATCCATTCATCCGTCCAACCGTCCGTCCATTTATCCATTCATCCATCCATCCATCCGTCCACCCATTCGGACGGGCAGAGGAATGAAGAATTTTGATCGACGTGAGATGGTCACGTGATCACGTCAGAGTGAGGTGCCAATAAAGATGGCGACACTGACGAACCTCGTCAGTAATGGGGTTGCTATGGAGCAGGCGTCTTGGTTACGAGGAGGAGTAAGTTATTGACAGGTCATTCCGTTGGACGAGTGTGGGAGGTATGGATGAATGGATGGATGGATGACTGTTTGCTTGAATGAATTGAATTGATTGGTTGGATTAAAATAACTAATGAATGCGTTTTATATACATATTATTTATTATAAAACAACATTGATATTACAACTCGGCATAATCATAATATTAATAATCACGAAATAACCACTAAATCTAAAAAAATCTAAAAAAAACCAAACAAACAAAGCCCAAAACCACCACTGCCCTGCACGAACATGGAATCATAAAAACAGTAAATCCGCAGCGCCATCTGTCGAAGATTAGCAGACTGCACAATCTCCACTTTCCGCCTCGTTTTCCATCTTATTTCCACGTCCCAGCTTCATTAATGACCCGGTAGTCCGGATGGGGAAAGGGCATCATGCGGGACAAATGGTTTTTCCTGATGATGATGATGATGTGGTTGATGATGATGATGATGATGATGGCGAGAGATGTATGGATTAATTTCTTGGTGTTCATACGATAACATTATTCTAACTATTTAATTATTAATTAATATCGGTTTTTAGTTGTATAATATTTTTCTGCATTAATATCAATACATTGCAATAAATGGTTGATTAAATAGATAAATAGATGCTAAGATATAGATTAATAGTATTAGTAATAATTAAGATAATAATACTATTATTATTGTACTGTATTACTTTATATTATTATTTTTATTATTATTGTTTTTAATAACCTAATTGAGGTCAGGTAGGATTTCACGATTTAAAGATGATTATCTTTGTTCTCAATCAATGATTTCCCAGGTGACAATGATATAATTACTATGAAATTATTATTATTGTTATTATTATTATTATTGTTGCTAGTATTATTATACTATTATTATTATTATTGATTATTATTAATATTATTATTATAAAAACACCCTCGTTAATGTTTCAACTTCACAATAAATATGCTCGCCTAACAACTTTAGCGTTAGATCTGTCCTAGTTTTTTTTTAGCCCATCTGGGTTTTTTGAACAAGGTAGTTTTAATTACTCAAGTGATGGTAGTAAACATAGTTATTATTAAAATATTTGTTATTGTAATTATAATAAATAATGTCACATTAGCATTGATATTATTATAATGAAATCGTCTTTGTTAACGTGTCAACTTCATTATAAACATATTCGACTTATTATGCTGTGCAGTCATGTTTGCCAATTTGGGATCACACTTAATGGGATGTTTGTATGAAGTAAATGGATGTCATTTCTATTGTTTAATCAAGTAGTTTCATTATTATTATTATTATTATTATTATTATTATTATTATTATTATTATTATTATTATTATTATTATTATTATTATTATTATTATTATTATTATTATTATTATTATTATTATTATTATTATTATTATTATTATTATTATTATTATTTTATTATTATTATTATTATTATTATTATTATTATTATTATTATTATTATTATTATTATTATTATTATTTTTATTACAATGAAACCACCTTCACTGTATCAACTTCTCAATAAATAAGCTCGACTATTGCAGTCCCATCATATGCAAGTATAGGAAATTCCAAAAATTTTTGAGTAACCCTTATTTGTCAGGGGTTATTTCCATCGAATAATATTATAATATTGTGTCAAATGATAATTCTTTATAATATTGTGTCAAATGATAATTCTTTATAATATTGTTTCAAACGATAATTCTTCATAATATTGTGTCAAGATTACTCAAATAAAGTTGTTATTAATAAATATTAATTTTGTTATTATTACTTTTATTGTAATAAATATTATTATCATTAAATATTACAACAGTAATTGGTACTGTTATTAATGATATTATTGCATTATTATAATGAAATAAATTAGTTTCATTATTAACATTATTGCCATTATTATATTGAAATCAATTAACATTATTATTAATATTATTGCCACTATTATAAGGAAAACCACCCTAGCTTGTGTTTCATCTTAACAACAAATACTTTCGATTAATCATGCATGTAGAAGTATTGAGAAAGTTTTATTTTTTGCTGACTTTTCTGGAGTCATTTGTATCGAACAAAAACGATGATAATGATAACCATCGTTATTAATAATAATATTGTTATCATTATTGTTATTATTATTATTACTATTACTATTATTAAATTTTATATACAGTATTTTCACATTCTTGTTGTTGCCATAGTAATTATTATAAACATCTGTATTATCAATTTATGCTTTTGAAAATAATAATAATAATAATAATATCATTTTTGAATTTTTATTATTAATAGTATTATTTTTTTTATATTATTATTATTATTATTACAAAGACACCCTCGTTAATGTTTCAACTTCAGAATAAATAGGCTCGTCTAAATATCGCTTTATCTTTTATAAATCTGGTTTTTTTAAGCCCATCTGGGGTTATTTGTACGAGGCAGGATAACAAGATTTTAATTACTCAAGTGATTATGATATGGTTATCATTATGATGTGGTTATCATTAAAATATTTGTTATTGTAATTATAATAAATAATGTTACATTAACTTCACAATAAAAAAATTATAGTTACGGTATTTTCCCGCAAGATTCCTGCTGTTGATAGAGTTAGATCAACGTGATAATTATTATGATGATGATAATTATAATAATATAATGATAATGATAATGAGGATATCTCATTTCTATCGTTTAATGTAATGAAATCAGTTAGTATTACTACTAATATTATTGCCATTATTAAAATAAAATCAATTAGTATTATTAACATTATAGTAATTAATATAATGAAATCAATTAGTATTATTAGTAATATTATTGCCACTAATATAAGGAAAACCACCCCCTCCTGTGTTTCATCTTAACAACAAATATATTCGATTAATTATGCGTGTAGCGTTCCAGAAAATCTTATTTTTATTCAAACCTTTCTGGAGTCATTTGTATCCAACAAGACTGTTGGTTTCGTCAAATAATGATGATAATCATGGTTTTAATAATATTATTATTGTTATCATCATCATCATCATCATCATCATCATCATCATCATCATCATTAAATTTAAATGTAGTATTTTCACATTCTTTATTGTTGTCACAGTAATCATTATAAACAGCTTGCGCTTCCAAACAAATTTTAATAATAATAAACCTCGAGATTTATAGATGTTACATTAAAATAATAATTTTGTATTATATATTTATGCTATTTAAAATAATAATGACAGTAATAATTATAATTTTTTCAGTTTTCTATATCGTTATTTTTTAAAAGTTACTTTACAAAACACCTCAAAACAAATATTAACAATTTAAATAAATAAATGAATGCATGCACAAACTAGTATATAAATAAATAAATATGTTTATAAATAAATGTTATTAATTAAATTTGTTACTTAAATCAATTTGGATCTTTTCTTAATAATCGATTAATAATGATTTTCATCCTCATTAAATCCAACTCGACTCCTAAATTATTACTATTGTTATTATCCAATTGACAACAATAACAATAATAATAATAATAATAATAAACAGTTTTCCATTATATTTATTACAACGATTCTATTTTTATGCACCTCCCTTTGAACTGTGACCTTAAGACCTCTAAGGTGGGCCACCTCATTAACTTTCCCAGACCCTAGGGATGATTGAGTTCGACCAATAGGGACACACCCCGTGTTTGCTGAATTTATTTGAATGTGTTTTCATTTGTTTGGCTGGTTGTTATTGTGGTGACTGCTGGTGAGGATAACATTGTTGTAATTAATGCATAATATGTGCTATTAATAATATTGTTATTATTCAATTTATTATTATTAAAATTATTATTCTTACTTCTAGTGATATTATTTTATTCATGCATTCTATTTAGTACCCATAATTGTCATCGTTATCAGTGGCTTTGTTAATTATTATAATATTAGGCTATTTATTTAAATTTATGAATAATATCGCTTAGTCATAAACTGACTACAGTTGTTTGATACTTTATTTATCTATTAATGTAATATTAATATAATATATTAACATAATATTTTTATTTAATTTAATAAGTAAATAACAAGTATTATTAAAAAAAATTGTAATCTGAGCAAATAATATTCACAATATTCAAAATCAAAATTTAAAATCTAAAATAATTTCACATTCACTTGACATAAATAAATATATTAAAATATTAAATCACG